>CBVK0103217291.1:0-13238 GCA_900067695.1 Picea abies | reverse complement strand
AGCTAAATCATATAGAGAGATCCCTCTCTGAAGTTGGAAGGGCTAGATTCCATATTCAAAAGTGGTTGGATAAAGTTACATTTGTAGATTTATTGTGTTTTCAACCTCTAGGAAATTTACCAAGTGCTAACAGAAGCAACCTAGAGACTCCAGCCGGTACAGGACAAAGCCTGCACAATTTTTGAGGAGATCGAGGGACAAGGTGCACATCTAGAATAAGTGGTCACCACAATGGAACAATGATTGGAAGGACCTATCACCAAGACAGTCATTCAGGATTTCACCGAGTAGGAGGCTCTCGCGAAGCAGCAAGTCGAGACAGCTCGAGCCAAGATCGAGGCCTTCAAAGTAGAATTTCCCAGATCAGAGTGACTCGGGATGAGTCACGAGTGAGTGTTGGGGGCCTGTTGGCCCTCGACCAATTTTTGGAGAACCTCAGTTATGTTTCACCATTTTTGGGACATCGACAAGCTGGTCGAAGATGGAGCGCCCGAGCTAAGCGGAGATCGCAGGATCTCGCCCCCTTTGTGGGATTTTTGGGTTTAGGTTTTATGTAACGGGTATGGGATATCGGCCCATGGGTTTACCCATGTTTAGGTCCCTTTTGTAATGTATAAATAGATAGATAGGAAATGTAAGAAGTAGAGTTAGTAGGTCGATGGCTTAGTGCTAATGTTAGCTATGTGCAAGAAGATGTGTTAAGGCTTGCAGAGCTAAGTGAAAGTGTTTTGTAAGTTCTTTGTGCACAAACTGTGTAAAGGATTGGTGCTTGTACCTAACTCAGGGAAGGAGGATCTCGAAAGGTGTGCATAGATCTCATGTCTTATGCAGAGTTGGATTTATGGCTTTGTGCATGTAATAATATTGGAATAAGCTAATAAAAGAGGAGAAGAATTGGTGGATGTAGCCCTACATTGGGGGTGAACCACGTATATCATGTGTTGTGGTTTCTTTGTGCGATGTGGTTGATATATTATTAATGTGATATATGCTTATTGTTGTACTCTTTATGTATGTTAGATGTGTCTGATGTAGTAGATTAATGCTTAACAATATGAATGAAGGTTGGATCTATTCTGATGTTATGTGTTGAATGGTTATATGTGCTTAGACCTTGATGAATACTGTGTTGTTATGTAATTAGGGTTTTTACCTACGATGTGAATAAGGGTCAAAGATGAATGAATGTTAATTTCTAAGTGCTTTGTTAAGTATTGTGATCACATATATGTGTCCCAGCTAGGTTGTAGACACTTGATTCCTAAAACCCCCCCCGGCCTCTACCTCGGGGTGAGACTTCATCTACTTCGCAGGTGTTGTCGAAAGG
Source organism: Picea abies (assembly GCA_900067695.1). Classification (NCBI taxonomy): domain Eukaryota; kingdom Viridiplantae; phylum Streptophyta; class Pinopsida; order Pinales; family Pinaceae; genus Picea; species Picea abies. Next base: position 11,911 of record CBVK0103217291.1, on the reverse strand, counting down.
GCTGGTAGTTAGGGTTTTGTTGGTGCATTGTTAGAGTTGAACCCTGGGTCTACCCCTGTGCCAACAACCCCTTAGCAACTAGACTCCATCGTCATCACACACTTGTCACACAACAACATATTTATCTAGGTACCCAATGATTTCTTAAACCTTTTGTGCATACCCTTGAAGAATTCCCTCTATATGACATTGTATGACTAGGTACAATCTACTACAGATTCTGTAATATAACCCCCCAATATGTTGTTCAACTAGAAATAAACTGTGACAGAATTCTTGTTACTTACAGAGTTCAATTTTCTTACCAACTCATGAGTCCAGTTCTTTGGCGTTGTAGTACGATATATTCTGGTATTCTCCACTAACCTTTAAAATAACTCAATTAAGATAATTGGAAATTCAGCAAAGAAAATCTCATGCATCTCTGTGTACACATACCATTGCATCCATTTCCATGGATGATTTTAGGGGATAAATTTCGCTCATGGGCTAATTTTCCATGGCTTTTCAAAAAATGAGATTCATTATTTTCAAAAAGATTCGCCCAAATTCTATAGGATAAAATTATTTTACCTTAAAAAGCACCAAAATTTTATAAAAACTATATAAAATACTTAGAAATATGAATATTTAAAAAAAAATATTGCCAAATAATTATAGTTGACATATGACGGATTAGTAGTATTCACCAAGGTTTCGACATTTTAAAATAAATTTCCATCCTTAAAATCATCCTTGGTGGAATCATTGTAAGAATCGATCACTGTGGTGGGGAATGGTGCAAGTAGTAGCTAACCAACCTAGAATCCTACTAAGCCCTTGTGGCAAAGAAGAGAAATTTAGATATCCTTGCAAGGAGCCATAAGAGAGACCACCTCAATAGGGGTTATTCGTGATATCTTAAGTATTCTCATTATAATTGTGTATGATGAATGGTTTATAAGGAAGTTGTAGTCTACTTTCAGTTAGATGATTGGGGGGAGGAAGAACACATCTATCCTCCCTTTCCTAAGAGACAAGTTCCATGGATTAGCCAAAATAATAAGCTTAGGATTGGTTGATAATTCATTATGGATATTCATATCCATGTGTACAAGGTGAAGTATGTCATGTTGCATATGGGATCCAACATGAACATCCTTCCAAAGAAATCATGGGAAATCATGGGGAGCCCACATCTAGTATACTCACTCATTCAATTACAGTTAGTAAATCAATACAAAATATACCCCATTGGTCACCTAGAGGATGTGGAAGTAAAATTCGGTACTTTGGAAACAATGGAATATTTTGATTTCATCGAGATCATAAATGAAAAGGATACTTACCCCACATTATTGAGGTTTGAATATGTGAATGACAATGAGGACATAATTAACTTAAAGAGGGGAGAAAATTATTTTGAATCTAGTGGAACCAAAGTGATACGACCCATTGATCCTATTAAATGGGAACAATGCAAAAGACCAATAGATGAAATTATGGATGGTGTGGTAGTGGACCAGTTGTATAACTTGATGGTGGGACTATGGGATGAGTATAGAAATCCATAGGAAATGGAGCAGTAAACTAGAGAAGCACATGCTCCTATGATTCAGTTAGCCAAGAAGCATTCCAATATTGGTAGGAGTGAAACCACAAGATTTCATCTCATCATTGCACCATGATCATGTATATCCATTGAAATGGTATAGAGTTGCAAGACCCTCCCATCTTCTATGGTACAAGGGATGTTGAGGATTTTATGGAGGATATAAGCTTGATGGTCCCAAGGGAGTAGTTGGTACCAATATTAGATATAACATTGAGATCATTCCATCTAGATGGTGGGATACTCATAGATATTTCCTTGACAATTGGAGATAATTTCAACTAGCACCATTGCAACATTGGTTTTCTCCACCACCTGATTATCAAGTGATTAACATTCCAAGGGAAGAAAAGGATCAAGTAAACTTTCTAGAAGTATATAAAGGAAATATAGATATATTCCTACATGTAAATAGGTTTGTTTAGAGGTGGAATAAGGAGGTATTTATAGAACGATATTGGATCCATAATCTTATCTACTCCTTAGGGCCCATCCCTAAGGATTTGTATGTAAACAAGGATATCCATTGACAAACCACAAGTGGATGACTCTCATACATGGGTTTTGCTCAATGTTATCATATTTAGGTAATGCATTTAGTATCACTTTTTCTCTAAAGTCCATTAAGTATTTATTATTTGATACTAGGGTGGATAAAGCACAAGAGCACATATGTAAATCATATCAACATAAGAAACAAAGAAAGAACCATTCCACAATTTGGAAAATGATCATTAGGCTTTTAAGTGTTGCACTAAGATAGAAAAGGGGCTAGAAGAAGAAGATGAACCAAAGAATTCGTGGCATATATCATTTTGAAATTCATTGGAAGGATAAAAATCAATGAATGAGACACTAGAGGACCTTATATGGAAAATATCCAATGAACCTTTAAATATAAAGAAATTGAATGTTGGTACAAAGGACCTATTAGGGTCCTATAAATATAAGTAATATGTTTGTTCAGTTATCTATTTTGGAAATTTGTTGGTAAGGTTTAGCCTATGAATCACTAGGTTTCATAGCCTAAAAAATGTGTTTATCCAAACAACGATTTAGTTTTTGAAGTTTGATGGCCAAAACAAAGTATGGTTCTTTGGGAGATATTTTGCATACAAAATTCCATTCAGATAAGGTTGTAGGTGTTTTCATGGCATAGTGCTCAGAAGATGCTTTCAAATATTATATCTGGTGCTTCAGACCAACATCTAGATCAAAAGAGGTGTAGTGCATAATGTTGCACTTGACACTAAAGAAGACCATCACATTCTACTCCATGATAACAGTCTAGGATGGAACCTTATATTTTGGCCTAGGTGGATTATTTTTCTGCACAGATTGTTGATTGTTGAAAACCATTTTTGGTCTAGCAGCATGTGTTAAAAAAGTGAAGATCCAACATTTACTTTTTGGAAATTTGTTGGTAAGGTTTAGCCTATGAATCACTAGGTGTCATAACCTAAAAGTTTTTTGATCCAAGAAACCATTTAATTTTTTAAGTCTGATGGCCAAACAAAGTATGGATCTTTGGGAGATTTTTTACATATACAATTTGGTTAAGATTAGGTTACAGGTGTTTTCATGGCATAGTGCTCAGGAGAAGATTTCAAATGGTATAGTCAGTGCTTCAAATTGACATCTAGATCAAAATAGGGGCAGTGTAGAGTGTTGCACTTGACACTAAAGAAGACCATCACATTCCACTCCATGATGTCATTCCAGGATGGAACCTTATATTTTGGCCTAGGTGGATTATTTTTCTGTNTTCCAGGATGGAACCTTATATTTTGGCCTAGGTGGATTATTTTTCTGTGCTGATGGCTGATTGTTTAAATCCATTTTTGGTGTAGAAACATGTACTAAAAAAAGTGAAGATCCAACATTTACTTATTGCACTAAAAAATTACATGTTTGAGCCCCTACAGTGGGCAGGCATGTAGTCTATCATAATACATATTTTGTGTCAAGGTCTAGAGGTATATTCATGTAGAAATTGGTGTAGTTTGGTTTTATAATTTCCTTGCATGTTTTTATGTTAAACAAAAGTTGGAAAATTGACAAGACATTTTGTCTTATAGCGCATAAATTCCATGCAGATCTTCCTCGGCAGCATCGTCCCTCCTCCTAATCTACGGCCCTCATTTGTTTTCTACCCCCACCCCCACCCCCTGAACTACCTACCTTTATTGACGGAGGGGGGGTCTAAAACGTTGTTGTCCCCACTCTATCCCCAATTAACATGGAAGCCCCCTCATTTATTCCTACTTATCTACCCTATGCACAGTATTTTGTGTCTCTTTTCCCTTTGTTACTTAGTAAAATTTATTTATGCAACACCATTGTAAAACATATTACAACATAAACTATTCACTGTAACAATTATCATTACCATGCATCAAGCATCTAATGAATAGATCTAGATCTAGTTATGCGTAAATAGAGCATTCATGGACAATCACATAAAAAGACATTAAGAAACATAATTTAGCATGGTTCACCCAATCCTTGGCTATGTCCACAACGACTATAACGTCACTTATTTGTTATTCTTCATGAAAATATTCTTAGGTTTGTGCACTATGCTTACAATAAATACATCATGATATCCTTCCCCATCATTCTATTTTTCTCTGCAGTGCAAGCCTCTCTCTGCAAACCCTCCCTAAAACTTCAGACACGAAATCTCTTTCATTATCATTCTATTCTCTCACTATTCTATGAAAACTCATGATGACTCATTGTTGGGGCATGCTTTTCCTACCTTTGCACGTGCATGCTACTCTTACATTCTCGATTAATGTTGGTCTTCCTTCTTTTGCACGTCTATCTTATTTTTCATGCCTAAGTGATGTCGTTCCTACTTTTACGCATGCCTTCAAAACTTAGTTTGTTGAACTACCTATCCAACAACCTATCACTCTGATAATCAGTGATCTAGTCCACTACGAATAGATCAATGTCGAGTCTATATTTGCAGCAGAATTAACTAAGAATTTTTCACTTGTGGGAATAACATCTCGGGAGGTCATCAATATTTATTCCCATTGTGTATTAATTATTATCTCTAAGATATGTAATTTTAATGTGCTTTCTTGTTGGTTGTTCTTGTGCATGGCATGATTAAGCATCATTTTTAAGTCTAGCATGAATATTGATTATTGCATGTGTGGTTATTCATTTCTTTCATGCTTCTTTATTAATTAATTGTTATCATAATTCAAAATCAGTTATTGAAGTGCAATTTGAAGTAGCGTTGGTGGCTGGTATGTTACATATTTCCATCCATTTGCCAAAAAAATGAAATATAAAATATAGTCTTGGAGTTGCTTTGTTGATAGTTTCATTCACCCTAGTACCATACCTTATTTGTCACCTGTCATCATGGTCATCAAGAAAGAAGGCAATTTGTGCATGTGTTTTGACTTATGAGCTTTGAACAATCTGATAATCAAGGATAAGATTTCTCATTCCAATAACTGATGATCTTTTGGATGAACTCAAGGGTTCTCAATTATTCACCAAACTCGATCTTTGCTCGAGCTGTCACCAAATTCACATAAAAGAAATGAATATTCCTAAAATCTACTTTTCACACTCATGAATGCCATTATGAGTTCTTGGTGATTCCCTTTCTCCTTTGTAATGCACCATCCACCTTCCAAATCCTCTTGAACAAAATATTTAAACCCTTTTTGTGTTATTATTTCCTTGTCTTTTTTATGACATCTTAATCTATAGCAAAACTTGACAAGCATATGTCATCCATGTGGATTAGGTTTTACAACTACTTGTTGGTCATCAACACTTTCTTAAGTGATCCAAATGTGCCTTTGGTGTCTTTGAAGTGGAATATTTGGGCCATATTGTTAGTCATGATGGTGTGCATGTGGATCCTAAGAAAATTGAATTAATGAAGGATTACACTCACCCCAAAACTCCTAATAGTTTAAGAGGTTTTCTTAGTCTCACTGGTTATTATAGGAAGTCCCTAAGGAACTATGGTAATATTGTAACTCCCCTCACAACCTAGCTAAAAAAATGTTTTCATTTGGAATGATGGCGTAGAACTCGACTTCCAATACTTGAAGAAAGTAATGTGTACAACCCCAATACTGGCTCTACTGAATTAACTAAAACCTTTGTCTTAGAGTGTGATACCTCTAATAAAGGAATCAAAGTAGTACTCATGCAAGAGAGATGGCAAGTTACTCTTTGAGAGGAACTTGGGAAAATCCACTTGTTAAAAGGAGATAATGGCCATATTACATGTTGTCCATATTTGGCATCCATACCTATTTGGGTAACATTTCCAAATTAAAATAGATCATCCCACCCTGAAATAATTTTTAGAGCAAAGGATTTCTCCCCCTATAAGTTTTACACTTTTTAAGTGAAACAATGCATATATATTCTTAAACAAAATAGAAATAACATCAATGGCATACACATAGTACACAAAGATTTACCCTCGAAACCCTTAACTGAGAAAACTAACAAAACATAGAGTTGCACCTTCTCTTCTTCATTGTATTAACTTACTATACATAATACACTATTTAGGTATTCCACTCTATCCAAAAACATAATTTGTTAACTTGAATTAGATTACAACCCTAATCCCTTAATTGAGATTAGATTACAAAGGTCCAAAAAAACATTGGTTGAAACACAAAATAGGTCAAAACCAGAGCAAAAACAACCCCCCAAATTTTTTTGGGGGAAATCCCTAGGAAAGGAAGCCTAGCCAACACATACAAACATCATGTGAACATAACCATGCAAAGAATATAACAAATTCCCAACACCCCAGAGAAACAAAAACATGTCACCAAAATGTTAGGGTATGACTATAATATCATTTATAAGAAAAGCAAGGAGAATGTGGTAGTAGATGCTCTCTCTCAATATTATGAAGAGTAAGGGCCCCTCTTTTCACTATCTTTCATAGTAGAAAATTGGTTAAACTATGTCCATAAAGAATGGCTAATAATGGTGAAAATGCAATTTCAAAATTTAAGCAAAAAAACATATATGAGGTAACTCAGTGCAAGTAAACCCTATATCTACTCTAGTTCTGAATAAGATGGATGGTTCTATGGGGGGTGTATTTTCCCCTCTTGATGTTAATGCTCCGTCCTTTCATGCAATGGTCACCATTTATATAAAACACTCAAAGGCTCAACCCTCGTATTTTGTCAAGAAGCTCGACGAGATGCCAAAAATTATTCTTCCCCCCTCCATTGGGAAGAAGGCTTTGGCCCTCATAGTTCATGGTCTAAATTTGTCACTCATGGTTTGATCAATTTACAAGAATTTGGTCCTCTCCAAAATCTGTTACAATCTCGCTAAAAAAATTGTCCCTCTCATTAAAGGCTCCTTAAGCCACTTTTTCTATAGGAGAGGATTTTATACCATTCTTTTTAAAAAAAAAAGGAAGAGAGATCTTATTTTACATAGTGGTCCTTAACTTTTTTGGAGTAAGAGGGATATATTTGAATAAATGGACACCTAATTTTAGTCTAGAAAAATGACCCTTTCATTTTTGGAGTGTAAAGAAAATATGTTCTCATGTACTTGAATCTGTGTTAAGGTGGACCTAGACAAAGGCATTCCCAAATATATGCTAATCTTGATGGATAATTGGTAACATGTGCAGCAGTTGGACTATTAACAACTCCCCTTTAAATGTAAGTTTTCTCAGGAATATGACCACTTCACGAAAAATTGTATGAAATACATTCTCACTCAGTCTTGAGGAGTGGTAGTGGGTTTGAGGAGTAGTGATGCTTTGTGTAGAAGAAATTTGACCAGGTTACCCCCGAAACTTTTGGTAACCCTCCCTTTATGTTGGAATTGCCTTAAAAATTTGTTTTGAAATTTTCTCGCACATGTTAGATAATGAAGAGGAACCTTCATCTATGGTTTTTGCTTTGGATTCAGCCCCTTCTTTCGAGTCACCCTCGGCAAAAGAATGGGGTAATTTTCAAATCAAGAGAAGAGAAGAAGGTTATTTTATACATTCCATTGCTTGAGAAAGAGGCCTCCATTGAATTGGGCCTAGAATAAGTAGAAAACAACAAATATATTGAGGTAACCTTTTTCAGATCACACAGCCAAAGATTCTAATACAGAAACAAGATGACAGAGCTTATGAGGAAATTTTGCCAAGAAGATCAGGCCCCAAGGAAGCCAGGATTCTTAGGGAAACAAGAAAATAAATGCATTTTGCTAGGTTCATAGAAAACCCTCCCCAATATGTTGAGGTCTTCTAAGATGCTTAAAAATCCCAGGGAGCAATGCAAGGGGTTCTTCTCACAACCCACCTAAATAATGATTATAGTCTCTTGGAATTGTGAGGATCTAGGCAGCGCCCCAAAATATAGTCGTAATTAGAAGTAGTTTATTCTTCAGCCCTAGGAGACCAAAATGAAAGCAGAAGACATTAGGGAAATAGTGCTTGGATTGATTAAACACTTGGAGTTTATTGTAGAAGATGTCAGGGTGCCTAGGAGGTGTCTTCACCCTTTGGAACACGAGTGAGGTTTTTTTGGTCTTTACTCTCCAAACTCATCATTGGATTTTAATTAAATTTAAATCTGTCCATGAAAACAATTTTTTTGTGGTTCTTAATATTTATTTGTTGTTTATCCCTTTAGAAAAGTAGTCTTGTTGAACCCTATTTTGAATCTTTAGGATTCAGGCCTTTCTTCCAACTGTATCATTGCTAGAGATTCACAATCAGGAATAGCTCTGAAGAAAGAGGGGTTGGAAACTTAATCCATTAAGGTTACCTATGAGACATGGAATGTGAACAGTCAGATAAGTCATTGGAGTCCAAGAAACCCTTGGAAAAGGAATAAAAGGGTTATATATATATATATATATATGAGCACTCACGTTTATCTATTTTGTGTATCCAACAGTGGTATCAGAGTTGAGTGTTTGCGTGCCTTTCAATAATATATGAGCACTCACGTTTATCTATTTTGTGTATCCAACAGTGGTATCAGAATTGAGTGTTTGCGTGCCTTTCAGTGTATGCGTCCATTTGCTTTGCAAATAGTTGAGTCCTTACTCCCATGGGCGTTTTCATTCAAGTCTATAAAAACGTCTCCTTGTTCGCCTACCTGGCAATCTACATTTTCATTCAAGTCTGTAAAAACGTCTCTTTGTTCGCCTACCTGCCAATCTACATTTTATTCTATCTACTGGTCTGTTTATTCGTGTAGAAACGCATCCGTATATTTCCTGGTTGTTTTTCCTTTCACGCACATAAGCGTCCATCTACAAAACCCGAAAAAAAAAGCTTCTGCTGGTCTGTCCTCGGGTACTCTGATCGGTTCGTTTTTTACCATACGTTTCAGAACCCTAAGCTGATATTTCCCGCGCGAACATTACAACACTTAATTCGTGGGTTGTAGTGAACCCTAGTTTCAGGCAATACTTGCAAACACTACGTCCTCTTCGTTGGTCGCTGCACCTCACTCGCGCAACCCTAAATCCGTCGATTATCTAACAGTGCCCTCTTCTGCATTGTCGCTCACTTGTATCGCGACCTCACTGGTATTTATTTCAGTCAAAAGCATAACACCCGTTGAAGAAATCTAATGGATAGGGTTAGCCTTTCTTGGGTTCTATAGAACGGTGACTGTTTCAATCATATTCTCGCGATAATTAAATCAAGGCCACTGGCTGGAATGTGTTTTTGATTCAGAAGAGTATTTTGAGCGATGTCGTGGCCGATCTTTCGTTGCATTATTTGTCGAAGGTGAAGATCGTGGTTGTTAAGGACGTGGATAAGGACGATATCGAGTTTATTACCGCCGCCAGCTATCTTTGATGCCTTTTTATCACAATCGCCATACTCAGAATCCGAGGCATCTGAACTTCAGAATCCGAGGCATTGCGGCCCGTTTTTTGACCTAGAAACCTGCGGCTCGATTTTATTGGGTCCATTTCCTGTCTCTTTTACTGGTGGATTCCGGCTTAAACACTCACGTGGTGATCTCCTTCTCTATAGGCGGAAGCGTGACACGAAATTAGGGTTAGATCGAGTTATTTCTGCATCCAGATCTCTTATCTTATTCACCCACGACCACAACACTTGGTGTTTGTTAACGGAGCATGGGTTCTATCCACTCTCGGCCAGCTCGCTGCCCATGGATTTGAGAGCGATAGTAGCATTGTCGCTCTTATCTTGAAAGAGACAAAGAGGCAAGTCTGAAATATTGCACGATTTCTGGCAGTTATAGATGCCTTTGAAGATGACCGTTGGCATTCCCTGAAATTTCTGAGAAAGACCGTTAGCATCTGATTCTAGAATTCGAGAAAGGTTGCAACCTTCCAGGCATTCAAGGCGACGTCGATCCGAGTGAAGCCATCGTGAGCTCGAGTTCCCTTGGATACAAACCGATATTTTCCACCGATGGCGTGAGGTTCTGATGCAACTAAGATTGTCCCATTAATGGCTAATCATTCATAGATCTTCTTGTTAAGCTTACGCACAGAGTTAGCATCACTCACGGTCGTTATATCACCCTTGGATTTCTTGTTAAGCAACCTTCCAGGCATTCAAGGCGACGTCGATCCGAGTGAAGCCATCGTGAGCTCGAGTTCCCTTGGATACAAACCGATATTTTCCACCGATGGCGTGAGGTTCTGATGCAACTAAGATTGTCCCATTAATGGCTAATCATTCATAGATCTTCTTGTTAAGCTTACGCACAGAGTTAGCATCACTCACGGTCGTTATATCACCCTTGGATTTCTTGTTGGAACAGTAGACTACCCGCAACAAGTTATTTCAACCTCAGATTCATTCAGCATCATCCAAAAGTGTCTTCCAAAATGATCGTGGAAGGGTGTCTGTGACCCCACCCAGTCTGAAACTTGTCATTTTAGATAAGAAGATGATTATTGATTATGGTTGTATTAAACAGTCCCGGCCATAAACGATTATGTTGTGTCGCTTCACCACCTCTTGGCCTCTTCTGACTGTCAGACCTCTTAGAGACCGACAGAAGACTTAAAGCATCGACGACACATTATCGAGAATCACTTATACTTGCATAAGTTTGCTTCTGCATTTTGGACCTTGAAGATCAGTTCATCTCTAGAATCAAGTTTGGGTGGAGTTGCAATAAACCCTCACGTCTCGTCTAATTGTGTTTTTAAAATGACTTGAATTGAGGAAGTGTTAAGAGTTACTTTACAGTCTAATCCTCTCCTCTCTCTGATAATACAGTCATACTTGACAAAACAAATTTGTAATCCGTTGTAACATGCTTGCAAGTTTCGCAATCCAAAGCACCACTGCTGCAAACTCAAACTCGACTTCTTCACGATGCACTTGACAACATTCTGAACTAGTCATTGTTCAAAACTTTCCTTTCGAAGACAAAGAAGATGATGATATCTATTCAGATCAAAAGTGAAGTAACCACTCAGTCAAACAACTCCAAAATTTCAGCTTCCCCTTCAAATTGATCATCATACCTTGGGAAGAAATCAGGCAAAACAAGCATAGAACCGGTATCGGATATGAAAAGGATGTCACCTTTCATAATCAAGATTACACCAAACTGATCCAGTTTCAGAGTGCTAGATTGCTTCAAGATAGTTCACATTGACCTGCTCCAATTCAACAAAAGATTTTGATATGCCAACATTGTTAGAGAGTTGGCCACATTGAAGATCAGTGTTTCGATCTTCATTGAAAATAAGTATTTCAAACGCAAGACAACTGCAAGAATAAAGAACCACTATGGGTGGATTCCTTCTTGGCGATGGTCATCAATAGTCAAGAAGACACACTCTCATGTATTGACACATCTTGCAGTGGACATATTTTGGTCTTCTCACTTTGTCCTTGATAGGGGGGAACAACATTAGTGATTGATAAGCATGCTTCCAGTTTCGAAGTCTTATCAATCAAGTAACAACAAGGAGTGTGACAAGAGAGCATGATAGGTTTTTTATTCTCCTTAAATCACCACTTAGTAGAAGACTTACAACTTCTGCTAGACACAGTTTGTGATTTCCCTTAAACCTCCACTTGGTAGAAGACATTCAAATTCTACCACAAAACACTTTATGGTCATCTTTAAGCTAGCATTCGAGAGAACCTTTAATTAGAAGAAGACATCTATTGTCATCTTCTAGCTAACTTAGGAAATGTTACAGGAACCATTGAGCATAGAGGAGGGTTTCAAACACGGATGATTTTAAGGATGGAAATTTATTTTAAAATGTAGAAACCTTGGCGAATCTTACTAATCCTTCATATGCCAACTATAAATGTTTTGCGATATTTTTGTAAAA
>CBVK0103217239.1:0-11314 GCA_900067695.1 Picea abies | reverse complement strand
TGTCTTCTAGGGTTATGTTCAATGCTTTAGGGTTTCTTCTTGCTTCCCGAAATATTCTATTCTTGTTAGGGTTACACGTGGAGGTTTAATACCTCCTGCAACTACCATAATATCAACAGATACCACTCCCTTTCCTTGCCCCATCCAACCGCCCTGAAATATAAATGTAGACCAATATGTCACTACCTCTGTCGCTGTAACTGATAAAATGTTGCAGCTATTGTTTCTGATACTTCTATTGCTACAATTGATTTCAATATCTCATCAAAACTGCAACCACAGATACCTCATACCAAGATCCATAAGAGAGTTCTCCAAATCAAATGCTTATTAATCACTAAGACATATATGTTTATGATTTCTTCAGAGTACACACCCTAACATACACATGAATGCATACCTTCAACCTATAGCCGACTTGGTGGCTTAGATCTATGATCTTCTACTTGTCTTCTTCACATATCCGCGACCTGTACACTTCATACTCGCGGATGTCCGTGCTTTTCCCTTCTACAACTCACAAATTACCTCAGAGACATTGTTGCAGTAACATTTCTTCCTTACACTCGGCTCCTGTAAACTTCTTCCTTCGATGAAATTCACTGTCTTGGTTTCACTACCTCAGATCTGCCAATCTATATTCACATGGAAATATTCAATTGACTCTTCTCTGTATATATGTGTTTCCAAAGAGGATCTTATTAAAAAATGTAGGGATTTCCAAGACTCATAACTTTTGACTCGGTTATCCAATTGGGCTGAAATTTTATAGGGAGTTGCATCTCAAAGAGTTCACTGTCGTGTCGATTTGATTTATCAGATCAGAATCTATTTCGACACTTTTCAGGAGCCAAATCCCTTCATATGATGCCTCAAATTTGAGTTTTAGTGTTTTTGCAAGTTTTTTTTTAATTTTTAATTATCAGTTATCTCTTTGTATATGCATGTAATCAGAAAATCTAGTTGAATAGTGTCACTCTAGTTAGCTCTTAGTTACTGGTCATTTTTAGATTCATCTGAGAAAATTCTAAATTTAGCTGTTTTTTTTTCTTAGAGAATTTACCTTTTTCCTAATTTAGGGTCGACTCATAATGTTTTAATGACATGCAACTTGTTAACTTCACATGCTTTTTGTTAACTTCTTGTTGAAGGGTTGAAATCAATGACAACCAATCTTTCAACAATTCAATGACAACTAATCTTTCAACAAGTTATACTACAAGTCATCCCTCCCTCAAATGCTTCATCCTCAAAGCATTGTTATTTTGACGGCTAGATTTTTTTGGATTTTTTGGATTCTTCATTAGAATCTTCTGAATCTTTGTTGTTGTTGCTATCGCTCTCTATTTCAAACATATAGAATTATTTTCCCTTGCATTTGTGGCATGGCCTCTATTTAGGTGCATGGCATCTAAAACATTGACTTTTGACATCTTTTATGTTAGGTATTTGAGTCCCTTTGTAAGCAGGAGTAAACTTTGAGCTTGGTTCTTTAGAATGAGACCAAGGAGTTTGTTGAAAGAACAACGATTTTTCTTCTTCCACCCTGGATTTTAATCACAATTGCTCCACATCCTTGATATATATTAGTTTAAGTTTGTTTCTTATGTCTTCCTTCAATCTTGATATGGCAATTTGTAGGAGGTGATCATCAAATAAATCAATCACATAGGTAGCTAACACATGTAACTCGTTAAAGAATTCGTCCACCTTGCTTGCCTATTGTAATTGAGTGAGTTTAGAAAAGACTTAATTTTCTTGGATGTTCCAAAATATCCTGAAAAAATACTTCCTAAATGTCTCCCATTTCCTTGATTGGGCATTTGAGTGCTACCATAAGAACCAATTGCTTGTTGCCTTATCTAAGTGCAACAATGAAAAGTTAATTTTCTCCTCCTCATCATACATCTTGTGTAACTCAAAATAGTGCTCAAGTTGATTAATCCACCTTGTGCCTTGCATGTCATATTATCCATCAAATATTAGTACATAAAATCTTTGATTTTCATAAATCCATTAAAGTATCCAAAATTGGACCATTATTTGGGGGCAAAAAAAATGAGCGGTGAGAGTGGAAACTGTGGCTAGTTGATTCCTTATTTCCATTTTCCAATGATGCAACATGGGCCTTGATCTCATCGTGGTTTTCGCCCCACACCTTTAATCCTCGTCACCAAGTCTCCTGGAGAAATCATCCATCTCATTGAGTTTTTTGTAAATTTTGTCTATACCGCTGCGTTTTTTAGAGATATCATCCATCGAGGCTTTTAATTATTTTATATCTACACCACTGAGTTTTTGGAGATCTTCGCCACCAATTTTTTTAATTTATTTAACTCTTTATTGGGTGACATATTGTTTGTGTTGGATAACACATTGCCTATGGCACCCGAGGCCTTCCTTGAAGTTTCTATATTTCTCATGGTTCCCTTTAATATCTTTTTAATGCTACACTTTCAAGGTCAAATGTCTTTAAATATTTTAAAGAATATATATTAAAATATATTAGTTGAGGTGAGTGGTGGATTTCCTCTCTTGACTATGGTTTCACTCGCTTGGGTTTCTTTAGTTGCTCATAAAGCTACAAAATTTATTCCACGTCTATGTTTTTTTTTTAAACTTGTATTTTAGTATTCCTTATTCACATGTTTTCACATGTTTGACGTTCTTCCTATTCATATTTAATTTATTTGCGTCACACCCCTGCAGCCTTCCCACAAGCGATTGCTAATCCAACAAATATTTTAATTTATGATTCCAAGGATACGTTGTCGCTCTCTTATTATGTTTGCCACACAACTTACACCGAATTCTATTGTTTCTTGGTTATTAACAAAAAAATGCACCCAATAAAAAACCACACACAATAGTCTATACATAAAAGAGAGATCACATTCCATGCACAACAATATGTTTTGAAATCCATGCACAAGCATCCACGGACAATAGTCTATATGAAGAAGAAATATCACACTCAATGTGCAACATCCTCCACCCACAAGTATACACACACAACAATTTATATGTAGAAGAAAAAACGAGCAATGGACGTATTGGCTCTGATACCATTTGGAGGAGAATTGGTGGGAATATATATATAAAATATATATTTGTTATATATTATTCCAGTCCGAATTACAACAATGAATGAGCGACCTTATATAGATATTTTAGGAAGAGACACACCCTTCAAAATGATCAATTACAAATGTTAATGATTACATATATTAATTATTAATGAGAATTTAGTTATACTACACAAAGGCACTCATGAGGATGACTATCATACATAACCTTTCATGACTATGCCGCCACGCATGAAGTAAACCCCAAACCATACCATATGCAATTACACATACTCCTTGATGGGTATCTCAATAAATACTCATTTTATTGAGTACCGACACACCTAATAAGGTTTAATAATGATCCTCCCATACGTAATCTTGACAAATTGTATAACTTTATGAGCTAGTGTGAAGTTTGAAGAGGATAGTTAATGTGATATATCTAGTGGATTTTGCATTGGCTTGACTCACTTTATATGTTGCATTTGACTTGTGTACATGACTATTGTGTTTGATGGATACATTGGACTACATGAGCCACTCCTTGGACGATGGATTTGACATGGATACCTACTTGATTGATTCCTTGGTCCTTTGGAGGATGTTGAGGGGATACTAACACACTCGATGGAGGCCGTACACTACTTGAGAGCAGTCATTCCACTTATTTGGGAGGATGTTGAGCCTTTTGATGACATGGATCCTTTGTTGAGACACCCTAGCACCCAT
The DNA here is from genome assembly GCA_900067695.1 of Picea abies. Taxonomy (NCBI): domain Eukaryota; kingdom Viridiplantae; phylum Streptophyta; class Pinopsida; order Pinales; family Pinaceae; genus Picea; species Picea abies. The sequence continues at coordinate 7,517 of CBVK0103217239.1, read as the reverse complement.
GGGGTATGAGTTGATCCTTTAATGATGGGACGTTGCACCTTCACATGATGATTTTCCACCTCTTGATGGGACATTTCACCTTTGATGGGACATGGCACCTTTTTGACGATGATATTTCACCTTTTTATGAGACGTCACACCTCTTGGGGATGATATGTCACTTGGAGATGAAACATTGCACCACTTGGAGGGAACATTTCACTTTTTGAGCCCACTACACATCATTTTGGAGTGAGCCGTCCACTTTATGAGGTCAGTTATACCACACCTGTGGCCTCTAGCATGCATTTATGATGGACGTTTTGACATTTGAGCATATTTACTTCATCTTGGAGGCATTATTGGGGGTGTTAGTGACATACTGCTCTTGTAATATGGAAATTTGTTGTCTTTTTTCCTTATCTCTAGGGTTTATGAAGGATAAAGGCATATTTTATGTTTTTAGGCCTTTTAATGGATGAGAAGGGTGTTAGATCTCTCATATAATTAAGAGAAGCACTTCTCACTTGTAAATCATTGCTACTTGGGGAGAATTATCACTACTTGTCTACTATTTCTTCTCTCTTATGAAAATTTTTGTGGATGGCTAGTTAGAGTAATTTTTTGGAGATGATGTCTTGTGGACGATTTTAATTATTCATGGATGTTCATTGTTAGGGTTTTAATGGATGCAAGATTTCTTGAGTAGGTGGTTTCACTTTATCTTGTGGTTTTTTTTATTAATGAATGTAAGTGTAATGATGCTTCTCTAGTGATGGTTGTGCATTATCTTGGTTCTTTCTTGAACAAAACCTTCTTGTAAAAACCTTTGGAATATTACTAGTGAAGAATCTTCCCTTGAATTATCTTTGAAGACCTATCAAGATACTAGGAGCCTCTTCTAGGGTTAGTAGTGAACAACCCTAGATCCACTTACATATCTTCAAAGGAGTCCTTAATTGACCCCATATGCCCAAAAAATATAGTAGGCACTAGTCTTATCTCAAGAGTCAATCACAAAACTCAAAATTCAATCTTCACTTTATGTTTTAGGGTTAGATTAGGGTTTTACAACAACAATATATTCATTTTCAGCTATAAAATACTTGGACATCTTGGTATTCATGCATATATTTCACTTAACAATCATATTTAAACCCTAAATTGCTTTGTTGATTTATTATTTCATTCTAATTAGGGATGAATGCATAGGGTTTTAGAGTTATTATATGAATTTTTAATCTTATATTTTGTTGGTTGATAAAACCCTAATTTTATTCATTGCTTTAGCCCCTTTTTATTGGCTTATTACTTGTTCCAAGGGATAAATTTATTGTTGTTGTTATAACTTGTATTACTACTGTAATTCACCATATTTTTTTCAAGTTTTACAATAGGCAATAGTTTTTTCTTCTTTTGTAGTGTTTGGGTATCCTTTTGTGCCAAAAATTTACTTTATAACCCTTCTAGATTACCCTAGATCCTCATTCATCAAAATATGGAAATTGTCTTACCACCGTGTTGTTACCTTGATTATCTTATTCCATCGGGGGTAGATTGAGTAGCTACACAGGAGGCCTTAGACTTGATTGTGTCTTGTCTAGGGATTCCTTGAGGCTATTAGGGAAAAATCCCTTGTGCTGGATCTATTCCTTCACTAATGAGAGGAAATTTATTTCCTAGGTGACAGTGGTGACATCCTTCAATATTCCACTGGTTTCAGCACCTTGTGAAGGCTTTTCACTAGGATGATAGATTGTGTAGTAACATGAAAATATAGGGATTAAGAACAACTACAAAAAACCAAGCCTAGGCATATGCTCTTCTTTAGGGCCTCCTTCTAGCAAATAACTCGAACATAAATCATTATTGGAGACTCAAGTGTCATCATGAAATCAATGGTTTTGAAGTCAGCTTTGAAAGGAAATAAGCTAGCCTCAATCATTGTAAAAATCAACAAGGAAGTCAAAACTCTGAGCATGGTTTCATTCTTTCATGTTTTGAGACTTAACACAACTCTTAGGTTAATTGGTTAGCCAATTTAGGTACCTCTCTTTTGCAAGGGGTCATGGCTAAAAATGGGTAGTGTTGTTGTTATATCCCCTAAGTTTACAAGACATTTGAAGCATAATCCATGTCACATCCTTGTTAAAGAATGCGTGTTTTAATAAATCTCATTTTAGTTTTGAAGTGTGGGGAGAGGAATTGGAAGGAAATGACCTCATCCTAGCTGCACATGAGAATTAGTTACTGTCTTGCCTTTTGATTATCTCTTTATGGATTCTCATTGGAAAGGTCAAAAAATTGACGAGACTTAGGTTGGAACTCGACATGGCTCTCAAATTCCCACTTAGACTTGAGCTCACGTGGAAAGAGATTTTTTTTTTCTCTGGCTGATGCATTGGGATTTTGGTCCTTGGCTTGCAGTTTATGGGTATTTTTAGTAAGTCAATTACTAGAGTTCTTTGGTTTCCAAAGCAAGTTATGATGAATTTATTATCAAAGTAAAGCTCACTCATTGCTTCTATGGAAGGGGTTTCTATGCTTTTTTGTTGAAAACTAGGGAAGACATGGATCTCATATTCATGAGTGACCCTCATTTCTTTGGCACTCATGTAATTTACCTAAATAACTAGACACCAGATTTCAACGCAGAGCATGATGTTGCCTATGTAGTCCCTTTTTGGGTTCACCTCCCACATATACCCATTCATTTATAGAATGAATTAAAATGCATAGAAAAAGGACACTTTGGGTTGCTATATAGACAAGGTTGAACCAAAATATGGGATGTTTTCTTGTGTAAGGATTTGCATGGAGGTTGATCTAGAAAAAGGATTTTGGAAACAATCCTTTTGATCTTAGATAACTGGAAGAATGTGTAGCCCCTAGATTACAAGAAATTACCTTTCAAATGCAAAGCATGTCATGAATATGGACACTTTGCAAAGGATTGCAAAAAAAAATGTAGGATGCACCACCGAATGTAGACAAATAAGATCAATGGGAAATTGTCAAGAAGAAAATGAACCCTAAACAACTAGCCACCACATTTCATCCCAAATCAACCCCTTCACTTCTAGGTATCTGGGTCCCTTTAGGTTCCAAACATGTATTCTCTCACTCATAATCAATAAATATACCTTCCAACTAGCATAGTGAACAAGCACAGAGATCCCCCAATCATGTCAAAGGAAGCAACTTGTCTTTTCAAGTGAATAGGTATGAAATTATTTCTTAAGAAGAAATGGCACCCTTTTTTGAAATTTTGGTATTCACAAACCACACCCTTTCTAGAACATCCTTTATTAGTGCAAATGCCTCTAAGGATAACCAAAATTAGTGTCCCCAAAAGTCAAATGATATCTCTTCCAAGAACAAGTTAATGGGATCCTATATAAGTTTTTCTCTTCGGTCTTTACAAACAAGTTAAATATGAAGTCAACTGGAACCGTGGATGATCTACTATCTCCTATTTTAGTTGCTCGCCAATCGAACTTTTAATCCAACATATGATAGTTTATGCTTGGTCGAGCCTCTCTTCCATCACACACTTGTCCTTTTAATATTGCTTTCTTGGGCATGTATAAGGCCAATAGCCTTCCCAATTGTTTCTAGAACTATACACTAGGATTCAGTTACATATCCCACCAATCTTCCACAATGCTTGATATGGCTCACATTTAGAAAATATTGGGCCTTTCTTAGACTACCACATGACACATTTTGATTGGTCAAAGGGTCCACATGTCAACACCCTAGGTGGCCACGTTTCCTGCCAACTGGGAATCAAACTGATTTTTCTTGGGGCACCTAATTATTTTGTTATGTGGAAGTATGGATGCAATTTCGATCATGTCACATGCTCTGCATGCATTACTCTTTGTAAACCCGTGTTTAATACAAAGAAACAAGATCCCCTCCTATTTTCCATGCCTTCGCATGGGCTACAGTCTTGCCTTACAAAGGCTTCCATGAACTTCTCCAAAGAGAAGTAATAGGATCTCAACAAATCTTATAAAATATGTTTGAAACATGGAAATTCATAAGAATTCTTGAGAACAAATTAACCAGATAATTGACCACTTATCTATTTTGAATATTCGCAGATCCATTTGGATCAAGAATTCCCTTACAACTAATGGTGAGCCAACTACTTCTCTTAGTGAAACCATGTTTCACTGAATTCTACCCATGTTAATTGAGCATCGCCATACCTATGATTAATATGACAATTCTCCTTTCAATGTAGTTAATTCTTCTCATGCAACAAACTTATGAAGAAATCATGGAGTCAACTAATTACCAACTACCTATACATCTATCATTTATGGAAAGAAAAAGGGTGGCACTAACTTCTTTGATTGAAGGCATTAAATTGATGATTTATTTTGCTGATATGATCTTGGGCTCTTGAATCTTCTTTCAGGATAGAATATGTGGACAAATCCAATGGTTATTCCTTATTTCTTCCTTAGCTTTGTATGTACAACACATGCATGCTCCAATATCTTCCACATGTAATGTTTTGTCCTCCATGATGACAAACCAAAGATTGGTCAGATTCCACACATTTCCAAAATTTGGAAAATATCACAAATTTTCATTTATTCTCTACAGTGTAACCATGCTTCCTTGGGAGAGACCAAATCAAGTAAATTGTTTATTACCTTGTTATTTTCATTTTCATTGGATTAAAATTTGAAATTGGTCTGAAATTTGGTCTTTTTTAGATTTATTTTTTATTCCACACGATGCGTTTAAACATTTTGGCTCGCCTCGAAATTTGGTGTGAAAACATAAATTAATTTCAGTTTTTGATAAATACAAAAAGTTATATATGTGTGTGTTTTATAATTTCAATTTGTCTTATATATATATATGCCTACAAAGAATTTTATGTGAATAAGACATGACAACGATGACGAACGCAAGAGCAGTAGTAGCAGTAGCCAAAATAAAAACAATTTAATTCATAAAATATGTATGCAAACCTCCATAATTAAATTTTGTAAAGGTTTTTCTTTGCGGATGAAAACATGGAGGTCACTCTTCGGTGCCTCTCATAATTTAGTGCACCAACTCAATCCTTGCCACTCCTTCGGTGCTCTAACCCACATCTCCTCCTCCATAGGCTGCTCAACTTTCTCCAAGACACTGTCCTCATCATTCTCGTAGCCATAATATGAATTGGCATCAATTCGAGTGTAAATATCATAACCAGACCTCCTCATCTTCGCCTCTAGGGGACTTATCAAATAACTCTTTAAGGTTGGGGAGGAATTTCGTATCCCCTAAGCATTTATAATCAGGGCCCTTGCCAATGGCACCGAGCACATCAAATTCGTTCCCTTCCAAATTCATCATATTGGCCCCTACTTTGGCATAATTAGGACTTTCAAGCTCTACGATCATAGCTTCTCAATGCCCCTTTTTCCTGATCAACAAGAAAGGAAACCTGGTCGTTGTCTTAATTATAATACTATGTCAACCTCACGAATGACCTAAGGTCCACATTGTATATTTAATAGATTTTAAGAAGCACATTTGGAAAAAAAATGATGATCCATAAGCTTTGTTAGCATGCCTTATCACTGAATATTAAGAATTTCCTTGGCCTTGTCCTAATCCTCCATGATATCCTCACTCATGTATTTACTAAGAAGCTCTTATTTCTTCTTCTCCACAACCATGTGCTCGATCATTTTGTCATCCAAAAGGGGCACGTGGAAAACAAACTATCGCTCTCTTTGCTATCAGTTTCCCTTGTCCAACACTCCCATTTCTTCTGCCACATCCTCCTCTTCCTCAAACAAGGCTAGATTAACAACAACAACCTCCCTACTCTTGAACATCAACTTGACCTCCTTATTGAAATAATCGATTCTCTACCACTCCATCAACGTTATGGCTCACATCTCCTCCTGCACAGGTTGCTTTACTTTCTCCAAGGTATCGTCCTTGTCATCCCTATAGCTATGATAACTAGCGTCAATTCACTTGTAAATATCATACCTACACCTCCTCTTCTTCGCCTCAAGGGACTTATCGAATACCTCTTTGACATTGGGGAGGAATTTCACAACACCACTTGTTCAATTGGTTGCTAAAATATTGTAGCATGCCATCTTCCAGAAACCAATTGTACAATTGGGGTTGGGAAATTCCTCCTCGATGTCAAAGAGATATTCAATAATCCCCCCAAGGTGAGGAATAGGAAGTCTAAGAATGATATTTACAAACAAATTGATACCATTTATTATGGCTACATAGATGATGATATTTACAAACAAATTGATACCATTTATTATGGCTACATAGATGATGAGGACGGTATCTTGGAGAAAGTCGAATGACCCGCGGAGGAGGAGATGTGGGCTAGAACACAGAGGGAGCGACAAATGATCAAGCCTATCAAGAGGGGGGCCAAGTTGATGGTCTAGAGTGGGGAGGTCGCTATTGTTAATTCAGTCATGTTCAAGGAAGAGGAGGATGTGGAAAAATAAATGGGAGAGAAAAACAAGGGAAACCAACAACAAAGAGAGAGAGAGAGAGTTTATTTCCCATGCACCCCTTCTTAATGAGAAATAGATCGAGTGCATGGTTGTAGAGAAGAAGAAACATGAGCTTATTAGTAAATGCATGAGTGAGGATCTCATGGAGGACTAGATAAAGGCCAAGGCAATGCTTATATATTCAACAATAAGGCATGCTCATGAAGCTTATGGATCATCATTTTTTTTTTTCAAATGTGCTTCTTAACTTCTATTAAATATACAATATGGGCCTTCAGCCATTCTTGAGGTTGATAGATTATTATAATTAAGACATATAATAGGGTTCCTTTTTTGTTGATCAGGAAAAATGGGCACTCAAAAGCTCCAATCTTAGAGCTTGGTGATCTTAATTATTCCAAAGTAGGGGCCAAGATGACAGACTTGGAAGAAAACAAAGTTGATGTTCCCGGTGCCACCAACAAGGGGATCGGTTACATATACTTCGGGGCAACAAAATTCCTCCCTAACATCAAAGAGATATTAGATAATCCCCCTGAGGTGAAGAAGAGGAGGTCCAAGTATGATATTTACAAATGAATTGACGTTACTTATTATGGCTTATACATGAGTGACGAGGATGGTATCTTGGAGAAAGTCTAGCAGCTCGCAGAAGAGGAGATGCAAGGCAAAGCATTGAGGGAGTGACAGAGGATCAGGTATGTGCATTAAATTATGAGAGGCATTGAAAAATGATTTCCTCCACAAAAATTTAATTGTGGAGGTTTGCATATGTAATTTGTTAATTAAATTCTCTCTCTGTTCATTTTTAAGTAACAACCGCACTGGTGCACTTTCAATCGCATTGGTGCGCTATAAATAGTATAGCACACATGTATATTATGTTTTTCATATCATGTTGATGTTGTTGTTGTTAATTTGTAAAATGTATTATGAGTATGCTTTTGATTTATCTATTTTTAAATTAAATTTGAGATGTATCACTCATTAGAATTTAGAGTTGTCATATAATGTTTAACTTTA
>CBVK0103217208.1:0-20390 GCA_900067695.1 Picea abies | reverse complement strand
TCCTTGATCTTATGCATAGGTTTCATTGGAATATATATATTGTTGTTCTCTCTATTTCTTGGTTTTTGCTTCTTAACAGGTTCAACATCCCACAAATCCAAAGATGGATCAAGGACGATACTAGAGAGGATCAAATGACGTTTAAACGATATGTCATTTGTCCCTCTTAAAACTAGTTTACATTACAATGAAATCTAAGGAGAAGCTTGTATTTTGCTATGTTTTGTTCTAATTTCTTGTTGAATTTAGGGAGTTTAGTTTGTGTCAGAACTTATCGATTTGTATGATAACAGTTTCATATCCAATATCTAGCATACTATAAGGATGCACATATGACCCCATTGTTACATGCAAATAATTATTTGACATCCATTTTTGAAACATTTCTTCAGCTGCCTTGCTGAAATTTCTATGATAGCTACAACCCTGGGAATTCCTTGGACTGTCCTCAGATTTCCTTTTTCATCTAGGCAAGTGACTACCTTGTTATTCCATTCTAAGATAACATGGTGTTGGTCCAACGCGTCCATACTGATTAATTAGTCATATGAACCCAAAGGAAATATGTTCAAGTCTTCCTTAGTACTCTACCCATTCATGTCCACTGAACATGACTTAACAAACTCAACAACATTTCTTTTTGCTCCTGTACCCAACTGTACCAACCAAGATTTCCCATGTTTTCTTATTGAAATAGAAATATTTCCACTACCTTGGATCTATATAACTATGAAAAACTTCTGAATCAATTAAAATAATAAATGCATGGTTATTGATCATACCTTATACTTCAATCATGTGTGATTGAAACTCTATTTTATTGTTTTCTAGGGCTGCATAGATCCTAGGGACACTTATGCCCATGTCCTCCACTGTTTCATCTTGGTGTACATTGTGGACATCTCTAACTTTGTTACTTCTGTGAGGAAAATCTCTATACATAAAATATCCTTGAAAACCCTAACATTGAATAGGTGGCTTGTTTCCCTTCTTCCTATGTTCCAGATTAAACTTCTTTTCTCATCAGGGGACCTGTGTCTTCCTGATTTGTTGGAGCCACTCCCATTATCCAATTTATTTTCAATCTTGTTTGTGTGCTTTATTAGCTTCATTTTGAAGTCTTCCTGCTTCTCCCTGGCCTTCATAATCCTTACATTATCATCCCTATGTCTTTGGACATCTATCTGCAATTTTCTGATGGTATCAACTGGATTTTTTTCTTCATCCCTACCTTCTCCATGCCCATTGGCATTTTCTCTTTCAACTCCCAAATGGATATTCATTCTTCTAATCACATATTTAGGGTTATAATCCTATTGTGCATATTCCATCTCTCTGCACTTTGTGATGACTTTGTTCTTTTTTAATAGATTTTAACTCCTCCAAAAATGTGCAACCAATATAACTTTGTAAGGATCACTGTTATCAATAATTTTCATGAAGACATGAACCATTCTAATTCATGAAAATAACATACTTCTTTCTGATATTTTCTTGAGAAATCAACCATCCATAACCAATTTCTTGGTGAACAGTTATCTTCTATTGTTCAATACCTTTCCAATGACTTCTCCCTTTCTCCATTCTGAGCTTTGAGAAGGAAGTTATGACTGTTTGAACAATGGTGCTTCCTGGAAGGTGATATTTGCACAACCGTTCTTAATTCTCACAGATGAATTGGCTCTTGGATCCTTTATGGATCCTCTCTTTAGGTTTACATGCCTTCTTTACCTCTTTAGGTGTAGGTCTGTGCAAAATAAAAACCCCAAAGGATCCTTCTCTAATCCCTTTATTTGTTCTTAAAAAAAAAAATTGGGCGCTAGCCCCCTTTTTATTCGGTCCCCAAATGCCTGTGACCATGGGCTGTGAGACGGTACTATCAGATAGGTGCTTACCTGGAGCCTTGAGATGTTTGGGGATATGGAACTTTGGGCTTCATAAGATACTACTACTTCATGCCTTACTTATCCTAAACTCTGAATCGATGAATCCTTACACAATACATCCTTAGAGATTCAGGGTTCTGCTGCTTCAAATCTTTGGGCTCCAGAGGTTCTTACAAGTTCCACATTGATTTTCCCTGAAACTCCTGGATTGATGGGCTCCTGGAGTCTCATTAGACTCCACTTACCAGTTTTCCACATGGAAGAGTTACGAAGTGGACATGTGGCTCCATCCAACGACCGACATGTTTCACATATTAATTGGGTCTAAAGGGCCCTTGAAAAGAATGAAAACAATAACACGTGGCATGTATCCCATGTGTTGACTTCACCCCAGGTGACATCAAAATATTGCATCACCTTTGTGACTTTGGATCTTTGGAGTTTATAGGTTTATACCTCATTACCTGGTGATCCTCCCAAACTCTGAGTCGATGAAGTATTGAACGGGTGGTCCTTTGAGACTTTAACATTTATGCGCTTCAGAACTTCAGCTATGACAGTTTTGACAACCCCAACTTTCCAATTCCCTAGAGTGTCAAATTGGCGAACTCATGAAGTGGGTTGGATCCACAGTCCATAGCTCCTCAACAACCAATGACTAAGTTTTATTATGGAACTTCGAGCTTTGGGAGTTCTAGACTGTCCATACTCTTGAACCTTTTAGAGTGCCTAGTCTCCAGACTACTTCATCTGGCACCATGTGTCTTTTTCGATCAATGGTATAGGTGGACTCCATCCTTTAGGCCTCTGGGAGTCTCCAACCTCAACTTCTTATTCTTTGGGATCTTATGGAATGAGAAATATTGGACTACCCCATATGCTGTCACATTTCCTCTATGATCAACCATTTAGATGGACTTCGACCTTTGAGCCTTTAGAATTCCTCCCACCTTAGAAGCCCTCGAACAAGCTCCTCTAGAGTGACAAGCCTTGGGACTTCTGTATTTGGCACCACATGGAAGAACAAACTAAGCAGACACATGGATCAATTAGGTGAGTGACACATGTCATGTTCTAACTACCACCAACTTTCTTCAAAGGTGAATAAACCACTGAAACATGGCACACATCCTGTGTTCCCATGTCATCTCGGGTGATGTCATTAGGCCATGTCACTTCGGGACTCTAGTAATTCTAAGGATTTTGATGTTAAACCCCACAACCCCTAGATTTTCAAATTTTCGAACATGCTTAATCTTTGGACATGTGTCCTTGAACATGAATGGTTCATATTAACTCCAAATTTTGGGACTTCGGGGATTTTTCCTCCTGGAAGCTTTAGGACTTGTTCCTTCCAGAGTGTAGAACCTTTGAACCATTGTTCAATCTATGACTCACATTCACTCAATCACTAATCCGATGGTTGTGATCAACTCTTCACCACTGTGTCCTTCCTCACTCTCTTGGATTGATTGAATGATTCTGATATGTCTTCAACCAAATCCATGCTAAATAACTTCTCCCCTTGATCTATGGCGTAGATCCACTCTGGGACTTCAAAGTGTTGATGCTTTTGTCTCTTTTACAGAAAGTAATTGCAAACCAACGGAGCGACAAAGTCCTCAAGGATTTCGATGCTTAAACACGTTTCTCCTCTTATGATATCTGACAACTGTGAAGGGTTGAACTTTTCCCGAATAGATCCCACAGCCCCAACTTAAACTTTATGGCCCAATACCACGGTTGTGGTGGATTCTTCTCTTTGCAGATTTTCTTGAACTAGTATACCTCTTGAGCTTCTGCACTCAGCCAAGGTGTTCCCTTGATTCTCCCTTGGCCCTTGGGAACACTCTGAAATATGAATTTTTGTCCCTCTCGACAACCATTCCCAATGAAATTTTGTTTCAGTAACCACTTATACGGCCCAATTTAAGCTCAGTGCCGAAAACTGGCCTCTAATACCATTTTGTAACACCCCCAACCTCATTGTTGGGAAATGTCACTTTAATTAAATACAAAACAAACTTATCAGTTTTCTTTGATACCATTTTGTAATGACCCTTGGCCGGCCTTTTCGGGGACATGGCACTAACTCAAAACCAAAATGTTCTAAAAACTGGTTGTAACACACCCAACCAACCAGGTTGATCATGCCACTTGAAACTATCATGCTCTAATACACACACACACACACACACACACACACACATATCTAATGCAATTTTAAACATACATAAACATTCTATTCATACATATATTTATGTGGAAGCGACAGTAATACATACAAATTTAACATATGATTTACATTCTTCTATCACACAATATAATGAAAAAATAATAGTAAAAGAATAAATGTAGTATTCATAGGAAAAACCCATAAACATAACAACATATATAAATACACAAAATGTAACCAAACATGGAAATGGTACTTATATTTTAATTGAAGTACACCAACTGCGTGTAGACCTTCCATGAACCTCCCAAACATAGACCACGATGCTCATCACGCTCAACAATGGGTCGCCCATGAGATGGGACTAAAATCCACCCAAGAAAAGGGATTCCTAGGCTAGGAAGGGACAACAGGAAACTGCACAGTCAACATGAAGGAATTCCTCCAAGGGGATAACTTACACACACAACTCACAGCTTCTCATTCCCCCAATGTCTATCCCATCCCAGGAAGTATACACCTTCACTGTCCAACAGTTGATTGACTGCTACACTTCCCTTCTAGAGCTTCAACAACAAGCTAGAACAAGAATTCTCAAAGCGTTATAATTGTTTTTGGGCTCCCTCTAGGGGAACTCACTTCCCAAACAACCTCTCTTACCTAGATATAATTTCTCACAGTCTTCACAACCTACTTCTTCAATCACATCAAACTCTCTCACCTAGAGAGAGTATCTCATAGGCCTGACAACCTACTTCTTCCATCCACAACCTGACAATCCACCTCTCCATTCTAGCTCCTAAGACAATCCAGTAAGGTGTCAGAGAAACAACAACTCGGTTATGGACACAGGTGAAGGTAGCAACAAAACTCGGGTAAGGAGGGGTATGGGCTCAAACAAATACTAGATCATGCAGTTATAGAGGTTCATGATGGTAGAGGGTTATATAATGGAAGAAAAAGTCTCATTGTGTTCATGTTCTGTGCATGAGTGAAAGGGAAAAAGATCACCAGAATAACAGAGCCCCCCCCCATGAAGGATGTGTTTTACCAATATAACTACATGTCCCTAATCGAAAACATGTCCTCATGAAGATGCATGAGCTCCACTTAGCATTCATTCCCTCCCCACATGAACTTAGTATAAAAGGTTATATCGAAACATTATCCTTTTAGGAATATATTATAATATTCCTTTGGAGATAATCCCTCAATCTTAACCCCTTTCCCTAGCCTCTTAGCCCTTTCCCTTTCCCTTCCTAGTGGATCTTAGTTCCCCATCCTCATTTATCATGGTTAGTATACACACAATGATGTATTATATTAATGATATGAGTGTTACCTATACAAAAATAGGCTCATTGGCCTTTTCATCTAGGCTCACTATCCTAATCATCTCATAATACTCCTAGCTTATAATAACTTGGTTCACCATCCTATCAAATATGTTTACAATACAAAATTACAAATGGGGCTCAACCTTGGGATATTACAATCTGTGTATTATCATAATGTACTTTTATGTTAAGATTTATATGTATGAAGATACTCAAGATTTTATGTGTGCCATAGCCTAGTGGAACTATGGATGGGTATGTCCATTTTTTAATATCATATGCATGAGGAGTTCTCAATGTGGTAGTCCCCATCTTGGGATTCCCAGGGTGTGCTACAAGTTGGTTTCAGAACTTATCATAGTGTTTTTCAGAGTATCATGTCCCAACTTGGGTGTTTAGGGATGTTACAATATGGTATCAAACGTCTAGTTTTCAACACTGATCCTAGATGGGCCATGTAAGTGAAATTGAAGCAAAATTTTTAGAGGGAATTTTTGTTGAAATGGAAAAAATTAGAGTTAAGAACATCCATGAGTGGCAAGAGGGAGTTGAGACCACCTTAACTATGTAGGAAATATCAAATGGTGTAGTTTTTCGAGAAATCCAGTAGAGTAAATAAACCACAATAACCGTGGTTTTGGAGAAACAAAGTTTAAATTTGGGTCGTCGGATATGTTCAGGAGAAGACAGTTCCCTCACAACCATTGGATTGAGATAAGTAGCATGGTTGTTAAACACTCAAGTCCTTTGAACTTCGTTTCTTCGAAAAAATTTAAGTCTTTGATAAAAAGGAGATAAAATCCCCAAAGCTCCAAGTTTCTAGAGTGGATCTACGCCGTAGATCCTTGGGATAAGTGCTTGATCATTGGATTTGGCCAAGGATAGATCTAAGCCATTAGATAAAGCAAAGATAAGGAGGTGAGGAAATATGGTTAAGATCAAATTGCAACCATCAGATATATGCACGAGTGAATGTGAGCCATAGATCCCACAATAGTTTGGAGGTTTGACACTCTTAGAGAAGCGATTCCTTAAGCTTCCAGAAGGGAAATATCCCGAAGTCCTGAACTTCATAGCAAATATGGACCATTCATATTCAGGACACATGTCTGTAGATTAGTAAGTATTCAGGAATTGGACGTTCAGGATATTTGGGGTGTAGTGTAGAGAAGTCTCCTGGAGCCCCAAAGTTTCGAAGCTTTGAAGTCCTGAAGTGGTTCTACACCATAGATCATTTGGGAAAAGGTAGATCATTGGATTCCATGAGTGGTTTGGCAGTTCGAAACTCTGGGGAAATATTTTTATGGTTGCGTGGAAGGAAGAGTTCCTCAAATTTTCAAAGTTTGGAACCAATCCAGACCATCGCTTAATCAAAGACAAGTGTTTGAAGATTGGTCATTCGGAAGTTGGACGTTCGGGATTTTTGAAATTTGTTTTGGAAGAAACATCTGAAGTCCCAAAGTTTCAAAGTCATGAAGCATCAGAGTGACATGGTCGGATGATGTCACCTAGGGAAAAAGACACACTTAATGATTTCCACATGTCATCGTGTTCCATGCTTTTCAAAGACTGTTCGTGCTAGTTAGCAGATGACACTTGTCACCAATCATATATAGCCACATGTCCAATCCTTATTGTCTAGAACATAGCACCCCCTGGTACATGGTTATTGAGGAATACTATGGGAGTTCACCAATTCGACATTTGGGAGAATGTGTGTATGTTTATGAGAGAAACTTCGAAGCACGAAGCTCCAAAGAGCTTCTTTGGGAAATTCACTAGTTCAATGTTCGAGAGAAATAAGGTATGATGCACTAAGAACCTCCGAAGCCCAAATTTCTAGAGCCCCGAATTCCTGAATCTCCATATAAGCACACATGATATAAGCGCTTGGTCATAGCCATTGGTCCTATGTGACTTCAATTGAAATAAAAGGGGGCTAGTACCCAAATTGATGTTTTCAAAGACAAAAGGGGTCTAGAAGAAGGAATATGTGGGGTTCCGAGCTGTACAAACATGTGCCTAAATATGTAAATAAGGCTTGTGTACTTTATGAGAGGAACTGACATGCGTCCAACATAGGTCCAAGAGCCAATTCGGCTTTGAAGAAGAACAACAACTATACAGAGATTTCCTTCCAGGCAAGACAATTTTCAAATATTCATAACTTCCTACTCAAAACTCAGAATTGAGCAAGGGAGAAATCATTGGTAATACATTAGGCAGTAGAACATAACTGTTCACCCCAAATATTGGGATGAAAAGTACATTTTTCATAAAATCATAAGGAAGAAGTCTAATATATTAATTGAACCATAATGGTTCATATTTTCATTAAATTGTTGAGATAGTTAGCTAAACAAAGTTCTGTTGGCTACACATTTTTCCGAATGAACAACAACTAGATCAGAATCAACACAAAGTGTAGAGATATGGATGATACACATGGGGCTTACAACCATGAAGATGAGATCAGAGGAATGGATGTCCATTTGGGTATTGAAGGAACAAACTAGAATGGACATGGACAAGGAAAGGATGAAAACTTGAATATGGAAGAAACCATTAGAAATTTGCAGAAATATGTCCAAGGTCACAAGGATGATAATAAAAGGCTCATGAAAGCCCAGGAGCAACATGAATACTTTAAAATGAAGTTAATGCAAAGAATGAACATAATTGAAAATAAATTCGAAAAGGAGAATGGCTCAAGGAAATAAATAAGTCATAGATATCTTGATGAGAAAGGAATATCAAGGAGTACTAGTAGAAATCACCTTTGCTTGCCAAGGAATTCCAATAGGAGAGTTCCCAACAAATAAATTCCATCCTCTTCCAGGAAGCATTCGAAGAGGTCTAGGGTGGATGAAATATGAGGAGAAATGAATAAAATCAAACCTCCTACATTTTATGGTGAGCACAAGAAGGATGAATATGCCGAGACATGGCTTCTAGGCATGAGAAAATATTTTCAATTACATAATTATTCTTCTCATGTAGAAGGAAGAATTGCTATCTACCAACACAAAGTAAAGGAATCCATGTGGTGGGATCAACTTTTGAAGGTGCAACACATCAAAGAGAAAAATGTTACATGGAAGGAATTCAATAAGTATTTTGAAAAGAAATACTTGACTAAGAGATACTATGATAAGAAAACGAAAGAGTTCTTTGAAATCAAGCTTATAAGTATGACCATTAATGAGTATGAAAGAAGGTTTTTGGAACTATTGAAGTATGTCTCCTTCATCAATGATGAGACCATTAAGACTCAGAGGTATTTGAGTGGGATGCCATCTTTCATCAGTCACACGATTCAATATGATTATCCTAAGACATTGGAAGAGACCATAAGGTGAGCTAAATGCCTATATGATCAGTAGAAAAGGAAGCCAACTTTCCTAAATTTTTGGGAAGAAAAGAAGAAGTTCAAGATGGAACAAAGGAAGAAGGGGAATAATGCACCTTTCTTTAGAAATATTCCTTAGGGACATCCATCTTCTAGAGATCTTAGAGTGATTGAGACAAGTGGGAAAAGGCCAAGGCATCCACCCATTCAATGTTGGGGTTGTAAATGAGATCATTTGTTTAGATATTTTCCTCATAGAAGTGAGAAAGTGAGATTTGTTTACAATGTACAACAAGATGAAACAATGGAGGACATGGGAAGAAATGCACCAAGGATCTATGCAACCCTATACAACAAGAAAGAATAATTTGAATCACATATGATTGAAGTAGAAGGTATGATCAACAACCAAACCATTGATATTTTAATTGATTCAGAAGCTATTATTAGTTATATATATCCTAAGGTGGTGGAAAGATTTCATTTTCCAAGAAACAAGCATGGGAAATCTTGGTTGGTGCAGCTGGCTACCAGAGCCAAGATAAAAGTTAATGATCTAGTTAAGTCATGTCCAATGGGCATGAATGGGTTGAACACCAAGGAAGATTGGAACCTCTTTCCTTTAGGTTCCTATGAATGTTTAATTGGGATGGATTGGTTGGAATAACACCGTGTTGTCTTAGACTGTCATAAAAAGTTTTTTACTTTCCTGGATGAGGAAGGGAACCTGAGGAAAGTCCAAGGAATTCACAGGGTAGTTGTTGTCAGAGAAATCTCAACAATGCAACTGAAGAAGTGTTACAAAAATATTTCTCAAATATTTGCATCCTATATGGAAGAAATAACTAAGGATAATATGTCAAATATTGAATGTTTTTTAGTCCTAAAGGATTTTGGGGATGTGTTTAAAGAAATACAAGGATTACCTACTAAAAGAGATACTGATTTCTCTATAAATCTGATGCTTGGAGAAACTCCAATATCCAAGACTCCTTACAAGATGAGTACTCCAGAACTTAAGGAGTTGCAAATGAAACTTGAAGATATTATAAAGAAGGGATACATACTCCCAAGTGTGTCACCTTGGGGTGCCCTAGTTGTATTTGTGAAGAAGAAGCATGGGACTTTGAGACTTTGATCAACTGAAGAATGAAAAACTATTCTCCAATGTTGATATGAGGTCACATTATCATGAGGTAAGAATTAAAGAAGAAGACATTAGAAAGACTACTTTCCAAACAAGGTATGGCCATTATGAATTCAGAGTGGTTCCATTTGGGTTATAAATGCACCAGCTGCTTTTATATGTTTAATGAATGGAATTTTCATAGAATACCTTGATAAGTTTGTCGTTTTCTTCTTGGATAAAATTCTTATATATTCCAAGTTGGAGGAATACCATTAACAACACTTGAGGTTGGTACGACATCAAATCCATTATCTGGGACATATCATCTCAGAAGAAGGGATAGTAATGGATCCAGATATTGGTTACTTTTTTCTTTCTACCATTCTTGGGATGACCCAGGTTCAGATCTACTATGGTTTCCAACAAAACCCTCTAAAACTACCAACCCCCTGGAAAACCAAAAGGCAACGCAGTACATGGGGTGCACTAAACAATATCACTCGAGATGGTTCTATGGGTGGCTGTGATGCTTAGGTGTTTGCATCCTTTCAATGAGTGGGGATCTGGAATTGAACCTTGTGATCTTTATTTATTTACTATAACATCTATATATGCTAATTACTCTATCATTATTATTCATGCATGTAAAACAATCAAATCTAGCTACTTCATAAAACATTCATCTAATATATAATCATTAATAGAAAAGATATAGAAATGAATCATTCAAATAACACATAAGCTACCATGGTTCACCCCCTCCTATGATACATCCACAAAGATTTGGATCTTGGGTTCTTTTATTATTATTCTTACATCTATGGCGTCGTGCGCATTACAATTATCCCTTAATTTGATCAAGATCTTTAGTGAGGTGGACTAGGTCACACTAAGATCCTCAACATTTGATCTAACCCTGAAGATCTACCTTATTTTATTTCTTCATCTCAACAACTTACAAAACAACCTCAGATTTTATAGTCATTCTGGAATTCTGGAATTCCAATCACACCGAACCCTATCCAACTCCCTAAACCTCGACCTAGAGCTCCTAGGTACCTCTTTATACTTATTTTTGTATTATCAGTCATTCCATCCTCTTACCAAAACCCTAACCCTAGCATGGTTTGGTCTTCTTTCATGCGTGCCTCACATGCTTTCCTTTTTTTCATGCACTTTACTCTAAATGTGTTTCTTTTCCTGCCAGTTGTATTTTCCTTATTTGTTCTTTATTCTCCAAAATTATCCTTTTCCCCAAATTGGGCCTGTGCCCAACAGACCCCCAACACTGACATTGTGAATCATCCCGAGTCACTGAATTTATCTAGCATCTGTCACTTCTTATGCCAACATGTCATACATTTCTGTTATTCTCTGGCACTACGCCTAAGCTTGACTACTCCATTCAGACATGTTTTCCACCAGCTGCGCGGTAACTGGGTTTTGGAGCAATTCTCCCCCTTCCAACCTATATTCTCTATGTTCAACTTTTCTACGTCGATATCGATGACCAGTTGCTCCACCTTTTCTTGTAGGGGATCTAACTGAGCCTATCACGCCATCTTCTGTGCTTGTACTTCCTTCTCCTCAACTTGTAAATTCTTCATTTCCGCAACCATCTTGATATTCTCTGGAAGTGACATCATCCTTTGTTGCTATTTGACATATTCCATTGCTGCATGAAGTTTTTCCTCCTTCCCCTACAACTCTTTTAAGCTTCCATCCTCTAAAATATGTGTCCATAGCTGGGTGCTCTTATCCAATAGATCTTTCATTCTCTTTATGTTCTGTGTGATGTTCTCTACAGAAGCTGTCACATCTTGCTCTCTTTGCGCTCTGAAATATGGAGGAGTCATGGGAACTGCATGCTCCTCCAGTTCTTTGATATGTTCTTTATACTTTTGCAGAGACTGCACTATCTTTATCATTTTCTCTTGCGATGAGGATACCTATACTCCTTCACTATCCGAGATGGCTTTAAATACTGCTTTAATTTGGTTATCCATCTTGTCCACCTTTTTCTATGCCATCATTTTCTTCTGCCCTTCCTGTATAAGTGCCTTGTTTAGTAAGGTGTTTTCTTCCTACAACAATTGTAATTTTGTCACATCAGACCTTGCTCTAGAATGAACCTCCTACACAGAGCTCACTTGAAATTTATACAACTTTAGTTGGAATATTGGGAAATGCCAAGTCCAACATCTCAATGTCTTTCAGGGGCCTCTGTGATGTCTTCTCATCCATAAAAAAAATCTCTGGAGTGATGATAAAATTTATGCTCCGCTGCATTGTGTTATGCATTGTCTCTCCAACTATTTCCCCTTCTTTAGCTGGCATTGTTGTCTTCTTTTGTTGTTGTTCTACCTTGATCCTTAGCTGCTCCAACACAATTTTCACTTCTTGTATTTTCTCCAAAATTGAAGCCTTGTGATTTTCGGTGTTCTCCCACACCTATGATAGTCGATATTCCACTGTTGTGGCTATCATCTCCACATAATTTGTCATCAATGATGTTTCCATTTGTTTCTTGTGGACCTTGGCCTTCTTTTTGGAGCCACTTGCTTTCTCCCTCATCCTGTTCCTTTGGTCCTATGATGGTTCGAATTCTTATAGCATCTATGTATCCATGCATGTATGCTTCCCTTCTCCTTCTTTCATGGACATTTCTTGTGCCTTTTTTTGCATTTCTTGCATGCACGCTTGTTCAATCATTCCTCTTGTGGCCTGTTCCATGCGCAGTAGTCCTTGTGTAGAACCACACTATGATTTATTCTTTGTCTTGGTTTTCTTCTATATGGGAATGCTTCCCCCTTATTTTCCTTATGCAATATTGTTCTTTTTTATTACACCATTTGTGCTTGTTTTCTGTGTAGGAAGTGTTTTATCCTGCATCCTAGTTTTTCCTCCTAGCATCATCTTTGGGATTTTTGGCACTCTCCACTCCTTGGACCATTCCTGGACCTCCATCTGAATTTCCTACATTGTTATGCAATACTTCAACTGCAACCACTCCTTGGATGGTTCCCTCTTTTCTTGTAGCCACATACAATGGAATGATTCCTGGAAGTTCGCTATTTGTAAAAACTCCTAGACAATTTTTGTGGGAATACTCCACGTATCTACAAACCTGTTCTGAATATGCATTAGGTATAGTGTGAATATGTCACAGTTAAGTTTCTTCTTCTTCGGATTTGTTGTGTTGCGAAGAGATGTGTAGTGCATTGTGCGACATTTTCCTGTCCTTGGAAGGAATAGATTGTATGTGGGTTCTTGTCATCCCATCAGTGCAATGAGGATGAGTACCCACGAATAATGGAACTCAGAGCCCTAGTCTTGGGCATCCTTCCATTCCTCTAGAAATGAATTTAGTAGATATGGGGCCTAACTCATTAAGATCTCCTTCATTCACTGTACCACAACTGTTACTACTCCTATGGGTACTTCCTCCTTCCAACACTTTCATATTAACTTGCAACCTAACAATCGTGTTGAAAATCATGTTGTAGGATCATTGATGTCACTAATCCTAATTCCCCTGTTACCCCTCTCTGTGCCATATTTAGCTTTGATTTCATATGTAATGGGATTCTCTTTACTTTTATCCTCGAGGTATTTTTCTAGATTCTCCCCATCCGTGGGTAGCCTTGTGATTGTTGCAATGAGATCAACATTAATAGGCATTGGCCTATCCATCCATAATATTCCTTTATGCACCTGTGATAAAAACTTATTTACACATTCAGTTATGTGTTAACTATGCCCAAAGTGTGGTATATCCAATAAGCTCATTATGCATGTATTGTACAACCTCAGTATCCATTGTGTAGGCTCCAACAATGGTACACCTGATGGGCCTTCTTCCCTGCTCTCCAGGAAACTCTGTGCTACTAAGTCTTAGAAATTTATTGTGTCAGACACATCATGGTCGAAGTATTTGAGGACATAGAATCCTCCTACCATTTTGTCATCATCCTTCACACCTTTGTGTATTTTAAAAATTACTATGGCTAGTTCCTCCTGTGTGTGTTGTATTCTCTGTGCACTACTTTTTGCTCGCACCTTGTTTATCCCTTGTGGGGATGATACCCCAACTATTGTTATATCTTGGTGCCCTATTCTTTGTTATTATTCTGGTTGTAGTCCTTGTTGATTCAAACCCATGGCCTTGTATTCTTGCTACATCCCTTTTCCCCTAGAAACGTCATATTTCATTCTTTTGATGTCCTCTTCTGGCTTCTCAAACTCCTATGCGAGGTTTTTCTCCTCCTCTACATGCATTATGGTCGGCTCATACTATGGTGTGTGGATTTTGTCCACATCCAAAACTATTGGCATCTCATGTTTTTTGGTTTGTGGCACCTGGGTACTACTCTGTGTGTTTCATCCAAATCTGCTCGACACTCCAACTCTTGGTAGTGACACGTTGATGAAATCCAGACTACAAACTTCTAAATCGCCAGGTGCTATCACAAATTTGCATTGTTTTAATATTCCACTCAAATATTCTTTCTACTCATTAGAAAATAATATATTGAGTTGCTTCCCTCCCCCTTTTATGAATTTATAGTAGGACAAAGAAGTAACAGTTGTTCCTGTTGGCCCTCGACCAAGTTTTGAAGAAACCTTGGTTAGGTTTAGACCACCTTTTGGACTTCAATGTGAGGGTCGAAGATGGAGCACCAGGGTGGATCTGAGATCATGAATCTCACTTGTTTTGTGAGTTATTTGGTCTGAACAAGGGGTTCCTTAGAATTTTTGTAATGGGTTATGGGATGTCAGCTCATGGTTTTAGCCATGATTAGGCCTTTTTGTAAGGGATTGTAAAAGTATAAATAAGTAGGACATGATTAGGCCTTTTTGTAAGGGATTGTAAAAGTATAAATAAGTAGGAATGTATGATAGGAAGAGATACTTAGAGAGAGAAGTCTAAGTAGGTAAGTGAAAGAATTTATGAGCGCTTTTGTGCAACATAATGTGTATGTAAGGCTTTGTTCTTGATAGACAAGTTGGCTTTGTGCCTAGACCTAGTTTTGGGAGGAGGATCTTATGCTCAATGTGTATATCTCTTGTCCTCTGCGAATCTTGGCTCCATGGCTTGGTGCATAGGAGAAAATGAATGGAAGAAGATTGAATATTAATAAAGAAGAGAAAGAAGTTGGTGGATGTAGCCCCACTCTGGGGTGAACCATGTATATCTTGTGTCTTTGGTGTGCTTTGTGTTATGATGTGTTTGTCAATTATTTTTTTATTTCTTTTTCTATTATGTATGATGGATAGATATGATGTTGCTTAGTTATTTAATTATGCTTTATGAATTAATTCTATATCTAACTCATTGCTATGTTCTAAGTGGTTGAAGTACGAAGTCGTTACTGTTACTGTATCGATCGTTCTTAGGGTTTTCTCCTACTATGTTAATGAAGCTAACGAGCTAATGAATAACATCTTCTAGCATTAATAGAATATTCTGTGAAGTGTTTCTATCACATATCTGTGTCCCATATTGGTTACAAACACCTAAGTCCTATAACCCCCCTGCCTCTACCTCGGGTGAGACTTTTACTACTTCACAGGTCGTACCGAAAGGGCCAGTAGTTATGGTTTTTTTGGTGCAATGTTGAAGCGTTGAACCCTAGGTCTGCCCCTGTGCCAAAAAATGGTCCCGTATCATTATAGTTTGTGGAGCCATTGAGGATGTTGATGAGGATATATTTCAGAGATACAGAGTGAATAAGGAGGAGCTATATGAAAAGGTCGAGAAGGAAGTAAAGGAAATACAACAATCTATTCAATTTATCCACGCAGCACCCACTGCACCCTCCTCATCACAGATTGCAGAAGTGAGGGACAAACCAACCCAATTGACAAGACTGGCAGATGCAACAAAGGTTTGACTTCAAAAATTACAAGAAGAGAAGGATAAGGCTACAAAATCCTTGAAACAAGAGAAGGATGAAGTCTTAGAACAGTTACGCATAGCGCGTTACTATGTAACCACCTATGAAAATGAAAATAACATGTTTCGGGTGATGGTCCAGGTGGAGAAAGTACAACTACATAAAGGAAAGGAGTAGTTTTTCACAGAATGGTCCATGGTTAAGGAAGTTGTTGGTAAAGCATGTCACTCTGTGTCGGGTTTGGCATAGGAGGAAGAATATTCCATCGAGGCTCAAGTGGCGAAGCTCATTGAGACCATATAATAGCTTCAAGCAAGGATAAAAGAGTTGGAGATCCAAGCAGTGCCAAGCACCCTGCAGGAGGTGCATGACCAGAGGGAGGAAGTCGTTAAGAACATAGTAGGAAGGATCAGAGCCATCTCTTCAAA
This sequence comes from Picea abies, assembly GCA_900067695.1. Classification (NCBI taxonomy): domain Eukaryota; kingdom Viridiplantae; phylum Streptophyta; class Pinopsida; order Pinales; family Pinaceae; genus Picea; species Picea abies. The sequence goes on along the minus strand of CBVK0103217208.1, from coordinate 4,188 downwards.
GTGAAAAAAATTAAGTAATAACAGTGTGCATACTTATGAATGCCTCATAGAAGATCCAGTGCTAAAGAAGTTGGAAGCAAAACTATAGGAGGTGCAACAACATGCCTCATCTGTGTAGGCAAAAACGAAGTTACTCAATGAAGTCTAGAGAATGAAAATATGACAGGAGAAACATTCATTCAAACAACAAATTACTGCCATATAGGGAAGAGTAATGGAATTCATGCAGAAGTTGCAACCTGTGCAGGATGAAGTCTGCAAGGTGTTTGAATAAATTGAAGGACAAGGCTCACAACTGGACCAACTGGTTGCATCAGTGGAACAACGCCTAGAAGGACCTATTACAACGTAGACGACTTAGGACCTCGCTAAGCAGGAGGCGCAAGAAAATCAGTAAGTTGAGGCAGCTCGAGTGAAACTCGAGGCCTTCAAAGTAGTGTTTCCCAGACCTGAGTGACTTAGGATGAGTCACATATGAGAGTTGGGGGCCTGTTGGACCTCAACCAAGTTTTGAGGAAAACTTGGTTAGGTTTGGACCACCTTTTGGACTTCGACACAAGGGTCAAAGATGGAGCTCCATGGAAAAGCTGAGATCGCGGATCTCACTTGTTTTGTGGGCTATATGGACCCAACAAGGGGTTCCTAGGGGTTTTGTAATGTGTTATGGGATGTGGGCACATGGGTTTAGCCATGATTAGGTCTTTTTGTAAGGAATTGTAAAAGTATAAATAAGTAGGAATGTATGATAGGAAGACAGACTTAGAGAGTGAAGTCTAAGTAGCTAAGTGAAAGAATTTATGAGTGATTTTGTGCAACAAAATGTGTGTGCAAGGCTCCGTGCTTGATAGAGAATTTGGCTTTGTTCCTAGACCCAGTTTTGGAAGGAGGATTTGGTGCTCAGTGCACAGATATCTTGTCCTTTGCGAAGCTTGGCTCTGTGTCATGGTGCACAGGAGAAACTGAATTTAATAATTTTGAAGATTAATAAAGAAGACACAGTAGTTGGTGTATGTAGCCCCACTCTGGAGTGAACCACGTATATCTTGTTTATTTGGTGTTCTTTGTGCTATGATGTGTTTGTCAATTATTTTCTTAGTGATTTTTTTATTATGTATGATGGATAGATATGATGTTGCTTAGTGATTTACTTATTCTTTATGAATGAATGCTAGATCTAACTCATTTCTATGTGCTAAGTGATTGAAGTACTATGTCTTTAACATTACTATGCCGATCTATATTAGGGTTTTGTCCTGTGATGTTAATGAAGCTAATTATTTAATGAATATCATCTTGTAGCGTTAATAAGATACTCTGTGAAGTGTTTCTATCAAAGACCTATGTCCCAGCTTGGTTACAGACACCTGATTCCTGTAACACCCCCTACCTCTACCTTAGGTAAGACTTCACCTGCTTCGCAGGTGTTGTCGAAAGGGCAGGAAGTTATGGTTTTGTTGGTGCATTGTTGGAGCATTGAACCTTGGGTCTTCCCCTATGCCAATAGTGTCAAACTAGCAGTTCTCACATTTTCACTTTTAGTTGTGTTTCCAACGTGTTGTGCCTTTCTACCCATTACCTTCTCTCCTGCACACAATTGTTTCAATCACTAGTTTTCTTGTAGCACACTATTTATTCTACCAGTTCTATTCTATGAAAACCTTCCATGCCCGCCGATCTATTTGTAGTTTTATCCCCTTTTTACTTTTTATGGATTTTCTTCNNCCGATCTATTTGTAGTTTTATCCCCTTTTTACTTTTTATGGATTTTCTTCTTTTTCTCCTTTTTATTTATTTTTCTCACTTAATCTCTCTTAAATTCTACTATAGTACACTATGTACATATTTTCTTATTGCGTTGTAACTTTCTAAGTACTAGGAGGTAGACTTTCTTTGTATAGCTTCAGTCGACTCCCATTGATCATTCCTTTCAGTTCCGTGCCTCCCATATCTTTCAACTATATATATCCCCCATCTGTTATAGTCTCCACTTCCTATGGTCCCAGTCAATGCATTCAGAATTTCCCTGGATGTTGAAGAAATTTACTATCATATACTAAGACTAGGTCTCCCTCCTTGAAACTCTTCCTCTTGATATGTCTATCATGCCAAGATTTATCTCTTGGTTTTTGTACTTCTTGGTGAAATACTTATAGAATCCTATTGTAACATCCTCAACCACCCATTATGGGGCCACGCTACATGAGGGAACACTTTCGTTCTCTCATTGCGAAACATACTATAACATATCCAATATTCAACTTAGTTATGCCACATAAATTTTATCTTCAAACAACATGCAATTATAACATATACATACAACACTCTTGTGGAAGCTTTACATATAAACGTAAACAAACAATTACATTCTGTAAATATAAGATTTCATACTGAAATAATAGTAAACACATATATGCATCATATATAGGGAAATACCCATAAACATACAGATAGTTATAATCACATATATGATAAACCGTAACATAAGCACGTAAATAACAATAACATAAGCACGTAAATAACAATGCAACATGTAAATTTATCATACGATTAGTACGTATCTTGTAAATATTGTCACCAACTACGTACAGACTATCCACGAACCTCCCAGTCTTAGACTACACTATTCATCACTCTCAACAATGACTCACCCATGAGCTGGGACTAAACTCCACTCGGGTAAAGGGATTCCAAACCAAGCTAAAGGCTCATAGACAACAAGAAATACTCTGTCGCAAGTGCTCACTCAACTAACAGAATACAACCTCTCATTCCCCACATGCCTGTCCCACCCAAGGAAGTGTGCCCCTTCTCTACTCAACAGTTCTTTGGATGCCCCACTTCCCTTCTAGGGATTCAACAACAAGCTAGATAGGAAGTCTTAGAGCATTGTAGCTGCAATTTATCTCCTTCAGGAAATGAATTCCCAACAATTCTCTCGCTCAGATAATTTCTCATGGGCCTGAAAACACATCTCTTAAATTTCCCATGGGCCTGACAACCCGCTTCTTCAATCCCGCTCCCAAGATAACCAGGTACATGAAGCAGAAATGGTTATGGGAATAGGCTCAGATATAGTGAAATGAATGTATGAAGGATAACGGACCGCGTGAGTGAAATGGTCATGGGATCATTGATTGGATGACTGAATGATGGAAGAAATCATGGGAGAGATGATCGTAAGAATGTGGATGACTGAATGATGGAAGAAATCATGGGAGAGATGATCGTAAGAATGATGGTGAAGGTTTCAAAATGAGATAAGTCCCCACGATATGTATGCATGTCCCCAACTTGACACTTGTGATGTTGGAAGCTACTTTGGCCCACTTGTCCCCAACTTTAGAACCTAGGATAAAATAATTATCCATACTTTATGTTTGAATAAATAGTAATATAATATTCCTTTTTGTCTTAAGCTCTATATCTTATCACTTTTCCTTAACATTTGGCCCTCCCTTTCCTTAACTAGTGGAGTTCAATCCCCCATCTCTTTTATCATTGTTGGTCTTCATGTAGCGATGTATTTTATATTAATCATGAGACATATACAAAATAGGCGCACTGACCTTTAACATCTAGGCGCTCTAGCCTAATTCCAAAACATAAGCATCCTAGCTGATAATAACTGGCTCACAAGACTATAACACATATCATATACACAAGTCTTGTTGACCTCCATACTACGCACACTTTAGTTACTGAGCGCGGTATCCGGGAATGTGTACACTACATCATTTTACTGCACAGTACATGTGTGCACTATGCCATGAAAGGTGCATTACAAAATGATTTCAAAACAACTCACCAACTTAAGTACACTTAAATTGTATTTACAAATGGGTTTGGCCAAGGGATATTACAATCCCCTCCCCTTATTTATACACTATCCTCAGTGCATCATATACCTATATACAAAAAAAAATTCAAATATCCTCAAAAAGATGTGGTTATTCTATTCGCATTGCATCCTCATGCTCCCGGGTAGCATCCTGAGGACCGTACCAAGTCCATTAGACCTTTACAAGCCCTATGGCTCAATTCCAGAGCTGCTTGATTTTTCGGTCCAAAATGCGCACCAGATGCACTTGAAAAGTGCCTTCTTGCTCCACCTAAATCAAATTCCAATCAATAACATGAGTAGCATCAGGTATATATTTCTTTAGCAATGATACATGGAATACATTATGA
>CBVK0103217171.1:0-10939 GCA_900067695.1 Picea abies | reverse complement strand
TGAGTCATAGGTCTATTGGCCCCAACTAGGGTACATATATCTTGACTCACCTTGGAGTTGTTTTCATCCACACTTGGTATATCATTAGTGATTTAAATATATATATATATATATATATATATATTATCAATAGTAAAAATCATATATATCCATTGTCAAATCAAATAATGAGTCTATGCACCGAATCATAGTATCCAATAACATTAAGTAAATATCAACATGTTCATGATTCATACATAATCATAACACCAAACGTTAATAAAGGATCATATCAACCAAACTAGTTTTAAGCATAAATCTAGTCAAAGTGTGTCCAACAACAAAACCGAGTCATCCACACATTAGGAACACCCTAAAATAATAACAATATCGAATAATAACAAGTCTATTCAAAGATGGTAATTACATCATATAGGAGCTATAGCCCATCTTAGAACTGGAATGAGGGACTAAGAACCTATGACTATACTTAGGATCCCTTTGAATTTGTAGGATCCTTATAACCATGAAAATTCAAATTATAGTAACATAAATGCACATACATTATATTTGATGAATCTAGAACATAGGATGATAAGTAAATTGAAATATTTTATAATATTTGGCAATAGTTCCATATGTTAGTACATAATATCTAGCCAATCATTACTTATTTGTTTGGATCTATATATTGTCACTAGAAACATATATGTTTTGTTTCGGGTCGTGTATAAGTACTAATACCATAGAGAAATTAAATATTTCAAGTCCTATAGGAATCCTATGTTGATGATAGATAATATCATCCCTATGACTATACATTGGATTTCTATAGTCACAATATTTAAAAATGTAATTGTATATGTGTCTAAGCTCAATAGTAGACCAATTTTGACTACAGGAACACAATTTTAGTTCATATGAGAGTCAACATTAGATTGTAGGTGCATATATATTTATACCTATGATTCTAATTAATGACCATAATATGAGGGGAGACAACCATAGGAGTGGGCACATCATCTTTGACCCCGAATGAACAAAATAAATTGAATTTTCATGGGGGATTGGGATCTCAACCAATAATGGGGTGGAAGCATTATCTCTATACAAAGGGATTTTAATTTTAAAATACAAATGTATTTGAAGAGAAATGGCGATATGGGACTCAATAATAATTATAGTATCACTACACCACAAAATATCTTCAAAGAACTTCAAACTCTCCAAAATTACGAAATAATTATATCGAAGGTCCAAGATTTTGAGAGAATTCATTTTTTTCATGTCTTGAGAGGGAACAACAAAATCATGTATGCGAAAGAAAATAAGGATGCTATTTTTTCATAGGGGGGTTATAATTCAAATGGGGGGATCACCATCTTATCTTCCCCATGATGTGTATGAACATTATGATAATTCCTCCTCATTCAAACACATGTCATGCCATGAAAAGAAAATGAGATAACAAGTTAACACACTAGTGTGATCCCCATACTTTTGTTCTAAATTCTCTATCATGTGTAACTAATAATGGTATGATGGTGGGATGAGTTTATTGGTCTATAATTTGGACATGGAATGAGTTACTGACCATTACTTTGAACTATGACTCCTTCTTTGAGTGTGTAAAATTTGATGATCACATGAAAGACATCAAAGAGAAATATAAATATAAAGAATACAAATACTCTTAGCAATTTTTCAAAAGAGAAAGAAAGGAGAGAGTGAGAAGAGAAAAAAACGGAGCACAAAACTCAATTCTCATTAATTACAAACCAAAAAAGAAAAATATATAAGGAAATTCAAATTATAAAGGAGGAAATTATAATTGTATGAGTGATGCATGAACCTATTTTGTCTTAACTTAGAGAAAGTTAGATTCCTTGATTAGCCATGCAATCTCTCAAAAATAGGAAAACGTTAAAAAAAATATTAAAGCACTTTCTCAAGTCCTAAAAGGGAGGAAAATCATAGTAAAGTTCTTTCCCTAGCTAATAAAAGAAGATTCCCCATCAAATCTATGGATAGAGTGCTCTTATTTATCACTTGGAAAAATTAGTCAAAATTTGACCCATTCATAGTGGTATATGCCAATTTTTGAAATATTCCATCTCTTAAAAATGGAAACTAATTCCTCTTGGTCTCATGATTCTAATGTTCAAAACTGACTAATTTTGGCCTTATGATCCATAGGAGCGCTATATTCCTATATTTAAGAGGGAATCTGCTTTCTCTACTTAATAAAATCATGTTTCCCCTTAAATATAGGGATAGAGTGCTCCTATGGCTCACTTGGTCAAAATTAGTCAAAACGTGATCATTAGAATAATGAGACCAAGCTCTAAATTACCTAGGTGAGAGATTAACGATAAGGATATGGAAAATATGCTCTAACATTGCTCCATAAGTCTAGCTGGGTGAAAATAATACACAGAAAATTGGGTCTTGGCCAAAATGATGCCATGTTAGGTACCCAAGTACAATAAAAATCCTCATGAAGTGAGGAAAGAGGGAAAACCTCAATGGAAACCCCCCCATCAAAAGAGGATGCTCAAAAGAATACTAGGAAGTCTCCTCTAAAGTCTCCACCACTCCTAAGTGTCCCTACAAGTCTCTAAACCATTTCTTTCTGAAGGACTTGGTGAAGATGTCTACAACTTGATCCACTAATGGATAGTATTGAAGTGTAATAACCCAACCATGTATGATCCCATATGTTTCCATATTATTCTAGTATAACCATGTACACAAAAAAAGATTCCTACTAAGAGGAAATGTAACCAACTACCAAGTTTGATTCTGGATGAGGGAATCATATTCCTCATCCATAGAAGCTTCTCAATAGGGGCTTCCTATAGCCTCTATATAAGACTAAAGATATGATGCAGAGACCATGTATGATAATAAATTTATATAGACTAAAGAGTGGATAAGATTCATTACCTACAAAATAAATTGACAATCAATGAATTTTATGAAAGTCGCATAAAACAACGCAATTTAATGTGGAATAATCCAAATAAGGATGTAAGAAAGAATTTAAAGAAATATAATTAAGAAATGACAAGGAAATGGATAGGAGAGAAGGCTATAAAATGGGAAGTGAAGATCCATTAATGTTGGCCTTCCCTTACCCCCTAACTCTCCCTATTTATTCAGTCTTGCTCATTCCCAAAGGTTTTTTTTTTGGCCGAGGATAGCATTGTATCTGAAATTGCAGAAAGAAGAATATTGATCACCATTCGAGACTGGTTTTCCCAGATGGGTTCCAAGGTAAAAATTATGCATTAATGTGTTTCTTTTTCCTTTGTGTGATGAGTATCTAGTTCAAATTCTCATGTGTAGTCTATCAACAATGATTGATTATATTTAATGGCTTTTATGTATCTCATTTGAATGGAGGAAGAATTATTCACTGTATAATATTTTATTTTAATGTGTAAGAGGTTTACTTCAAATAAAAAAAATGTTTAAATGGATCTTACCCATTACAACAACTAGTTAATATACACCATTGAATACATGGGGTGAGGGAAGATCAATGGTCATCCCCGTGGATTTGTTGGAGAACTTGCTAAACCTTATTTCTCTCTCCTAAGAGTTGCTCTCTATCTTTGGGAAAAATTCTCATTGTCTAGAGGATGAACAAAAGTTTCCACAAACAATTCACTTTCTTGTTGGGGCATCTTCATATTGTTGGGAATTTACATTGTTTTCTTTATGTATCCATCCATACTAGGAATCTAATTTCCTTGTTGGGTGGATCCCATCACTTTCTAGGTTCACTATCCATTTTTTATTTATTCACATGACTTTTTGGGCACACTATCCACTATCTATTACCTCATGGGATAGGTCCTACTCATTTCCTTGTTGTATCTGTGAGATCTAGCCTAGAGAGATCTCACACATTATTCTTAATTTTCTGAATTCTAAGAGGTAAGCCTAGCCCAAGGAAATACCCAAGAACATCTTCATTTGATGTAAAAGTTCTACATTTAAACCCTAATGCTCAAGAGAGAACCAAAGCATTTATTTCTTGCTGCCCAATATGCCAGACCTTGTCTTTTTATTTCTAAGACTCCCATGAATTGATTTGTTGTCTAACTACACACACGCCCAAAACCATACTAATTGTAGAGAGTCCATGCATTTTGTTCTCTTCTAGATTTGTGATTGTGTGTTTTCCCTAGAACCCTAGTATCTTGTTGTTGACATCGCCTAAAATATAATTCTATCCTCTAAACATACACACGAAAAAGAACCATTTTCTTATTGTCTCAACACTCTTATGCTTTAAACCGTAGCTCCTTGGGCATCCTCCAAAATAATTGGTTGATATTCCATATTTCCCTCACCTCATGGTTGGATTGGGCATTCGAATATATGAGAGCTTGTCTATTAACATATTTTGAAAGTGATTTGGTTTCCTAAGTGTAACTATTGTGGAATGAATGATGCAATAGTTATGAGACATATAATGAGTGTACAATGAACGAATGGTGTGTTGAATGAATTGGTGATTCTTCCACTAAGGAAAAAGACCATTTCTCAGTGAAATATTAGGTCATTCTAAGATTTGAAATTATTAATCAAGCGCTTGGCTCATTGATGATTGGAATGTAACAACCCCATTACTCTAATACCGAGGATGGATATCTCTAGGTAATTGTAGTGATATTTTGAAATGACAAAGAATTGAATTACCTCTACTCTTATGTTACAATACACTTAACTTAGAATGTAAACCAAACCAAAGTCCAAATGCAACTTGATACTCATACTGACCATGTTATTATAAGAAAATATTGGTCATGATAAAAAGAATACCAATTCCATATAGAACAACTAGACCTTTCGATGAGATCAGATAGTGTTGAGATAGATTTTAAAAATAAAATTCCACAAAGAATCCATGTTGGTGAAGAAAGTGGATTATAATCCCCTTGATTGCAGATCATATGGTATCAGATAATTTTCATCCTTAATCAAGACACTTCTTCTAGAAATTTGAACAAAATATTACAGACCATAACATGGTAAAAGAAAGCAGAGATAAGTTGGAACACTTAAGGGCCATAAATTTTGAGCTTCGAGAAGAGAATGAGAGATTGAAGGCATAGGTTGAGATTATTAACCAGAGGATGATAGAGATGGAGAATCACATGGATACCTCTTCCCAAATGCTACAATTTCTCAAGAATAAATTTAAAGAAGGCCAAGACTCAATCATGTTGGATAGTTGGTTTTCATTGATGTTGTTGTACAATTGGTTTCCATTAATTTCAACAGATGTGGTTGTCATTGATGTCAACAAATGTGATCAGTGAATTTAAATAAGTTTACAAAAATCCCCAAAGGAGTGGTCAGGAATCCTATAATTGTTTGAGGAATAATGAAATGAAGGAAAATGCAAATGTAGGAAACACACCCATATATGGATAGTCCTTTTCATATTGTTTCGAGCAGTGGGTGGAACTTCACATAGTTCCTCATGGTTGAGGATTTATGAGGTCATGAAGTTGGAATCCATGAAGAATGATTAAGAAGCCCCTAAATAGTTACAAGTCATTAACTAAAGGGTAAAGTGGTTGCAACAAGAAGTCCTAAAGTTAAGGAGAGAAGTTACTTAGAAATTGTATAAATACACAACAAGAAGCCTCTCATTTGAGCATTCACTTACACAACTTTATTGAATATATTCTAGTGAGGAAGTGATATATTGATGAATTTCAAATGACAAATCTGAAGTAGAGAGAAGGGAATTTTTTTTGGATTGTAGAGGAAAGTGAGGGTTTTTTGATAAACCCTAGTTTGGTTGACCCCCATGGGTTAGGATACTAGTGTCCCATGAGGCACCCTTGCATGTTGTATGACACTTTTCCTACGAGGCCTTACATGATGAATGGGTTAGTCCCACAAGGATAAAACCAATTTCAAAGAGGATGCTAGTACCAGGTTGTTGAGACTGAGGAAGAGATAAATGTATGAAATCTCATGTATCAGTTCAACTATAGGTCTAAAGGTATGCTATTCTATGTGTTTTAAGGCTTGCATCTTGGAAGGTTGGCACATGCTTGAAGCATGTCTTTATCAGTTTTGGTATATTCCTTGAGGAACATCTTGGATGCTTGGAATATGGTTTGTTGTATGGTATATTCTTGAGGAATATCATGAGTGATACGACACATGTTTGATGTTGTCTCTTGGTACATGGTTTATGGATGTTGGAACATGCTTGAGGCACACGGTTTGAGGTACATCTTGGTTACTTGTTGATAATGTGATGGCCATTCCTTTGGTATCTTGTTGAGGAATTGGTATATGCTTGAGGCACATCTTTGGTGCATGGTTTGAGTCATACTCTTGGTACATGTATGAAGTGAATTTCTTAGTGATATTGATGCATGCTTAAGGAAGTTATTGATGAGGTTATGAAACATGTTTGATTTACATGCATTAGATGTTGTGGAACATGCTTGAGGTATGTCTCGGTGATGTTGATACATGTTGAGGAACACCTTAGTGATGTTATGGTACATTTATTAGAAGCATATCTTGGATATATTGGTATCTTGGTATCTTGGTTATATTGATTACGCTTGAGGCACTTCATTGATGATATCTTATGGTACATGGTGTATGTCATGATTGAGACATATATTGATGATATCTTATGGTACATGGTGTATGTCATGATTGAGACATATCATGAGTGATATGGTATATGGTTGATGCATGAGATGGTATAGGTTTGATACATGGTTGATTTACGCGATATGGTACATGGTTGATGTACTTGGTATGGTACATGGTTGATGTATGGTATGGTACATGTTATTGTGCATGATTGTTGTACATGGTTGATGTACATGGTATGGTATAGGTTATGGTACATGGTTGATGTACATGGTATGGTACATGTTCTTGTACATGGTTGATTGTAACACCCCAGGTTTTGAGCCCCGTATTAAATATTGTATTGTTTTAAGTTATGAAATACCATAATTCCTAAACAATTATTAAGAGGTCAGTTTTCCTAGGAAATGTAATGTTTTGATCATTATTAATATAAAACACATCGTTGGTTGCTAGATCAACAAGGACAAGAGTTATAGGGGGATATGATTCCACAAGAGAGGGGGGCTTGAGGGGATAATGGGGTTCCTGAATTCCAAGAAGTAGATAAACCCATCCTTGGTCTATGGTTGGTGTTGGTTATTGGTTGTTGGGGCCTTATTGGCTCCTTCACACTGTTTCATTCATTATCCATTGTGCTCACCTATCATTTCTCTTATGTTGCCCACTCATCCCCTCACCTACTCCTCCCATGTGATTCAAGAGCTTCTTGGGTAAGGAAACCAAATTACTAAGAATGGCCATAGTCATTGGTTGTATATATTGTTGGTGTATTCCAACCAGGAGTTGGTTCTTGCATGTCTATCATTCCTTGGCTTGTGTTTAATTTAAGTCACATTTGTGACTCCTGAGAGTCCTAGTAGGGATATTCTTTACCAGAAGCATTGGATCCTTTGAAGAGATGGAAAACCTAAGGGATTGTGTGGTAGAGAAAGGGGTCCATTATATTGGTTTGTGCAGACTAGGTAGAAGAGGGTTGGTGTACTTTGGATTGTTATGAGTGTTGAAATGCCTTTGAGATTCTCAAGGTTGACTAGCTTGGGAAGCTAAGAGACACCTTGGAATATGTCCTTGTGGACTCATAGCCCTGGCTTGAGGGTGACACTGTTGCTGAGACTTGGAAAAACATTGTCTACATTGGGGTTGAATGTCCTTGGTCTGCAGCCAATTGGTGTCTTGTTTTAAGAAAAGATAAGTGCTCTCTATTATGGTTATTTAGTAGTGTATGATTTATTTCGTTATGTAGTCATTTATATTTGAATTTAATATTTAGAATATGCATGCTTGTTGGTTATTGTTGTGCATGACTTAGTTTATGTTGTGGCATGAATCTATATTTTTTCATGTGGTTTTCATGTCTCTTAATTAACTTAGAAGTGATTTGAATTGAGATAAGTCAGTGTGAAGTGTGTCCCTCGACTGCAACATGCCTCGCCTGTTGGTGGTTGGGTGTGTTGCATTCGGACTAAGTGGCATAGCCTCGCCTGTGGGTGGTTGGATATGTTACAATGAGGAGAAGCTCAGCATATGGTGAATAATGCTTGAAGAAAAATAAATACTAGAGAGTGAAGATAGAAGAAGTGATGAAGACACATGATCAGGAGATCCTGAAAATATTTTATACCCTATGTGTCTGATGCAGGAGAAAAAAACCCCAAAAAATAAAAGTCAAAGTATAGAATCTTCGAGAAGGCACAACATGGATGAGAGGATGCAATTTCCTAGAAATCCATGTAAAAGATAGGGTTTGTTGTTTATTAGCATGTAATTGTTGTTTCAGGAAACTAGTTAGATATTTCTGGAGAGGATGATGGATTTGGAATGATCCATAATGTTTTATTTGTTTTCTATACGTAAATAATGTAGGCATAATTAGAAGAGACCAGACACAATGTAATCTAGGCCAAGGGTTTCTAGGAAAATAAGGATACATCATGTATCGATCTCGATTTTGAGTACAAATGTGTGTAATTATTCTTACCCTGAGTTATATTTCATGTATGTGCAATCTTGTGTGTGGAAACCCCATTGAGTTAATTTGTTTGAATGTGTGTATGAGTGTGAGAGTCCATGTGTGTGTGTTGCAAGTGTAAATAGAGAATGATATGCATATTTCGGGTGAGGAGGAAGATATATCATTGATCAGAGAATCGATCAACAATGATCCAAGAAAACACTAGTAGTTGAATTAAGACCCAGGTGCAATAGCCTATCGACCCGCGAATGTATTTTCAAACTAAGTGCCAAGGAACTGTCGGTACCCAAAATTTTGATAACCTAATACCCTAACATTCAACAAATCAGACTGATGGAAAAAGTGTATAGTACAGATTTTATGGCCCAATGCTTTAGTGGTCCGGTGATCCATCAGACTATGATAACAATCAACAAATACAAAGAAGAGGAGGAGGAGGAGGAGGAGGAAAACTTGAAGGTACCATTTTCTTGACCTCCTAACTTACCAATACTCTAGTGTCCCAGGATCTCGATATCCCAGGAACCTGGCGAAGTTGATAGTCAACCGAACCAGAACCAAACTTAAAATTTTGTGAAGGTGGCACAACATGTTCGGTGACCTAACATCCCAATCTCCTAGTAGCCAGTGCATTATATCAAAGTTTGGTTTAGTGAAAAATGATGTTACGTGTGGTTGACCCTTTGGCCAATCAACCCAAAACACCAATCAACCTGACATGCTGACACGTCGATGGATTTTGATATATAAGATTGGGACATCGATGGAGTTTTAAACCAGTTGTATGCTATGGAAAGGTAAGGATACCCGATATGGTATTGTAAATCATGTTTATAGCATTAGGATTTAGCACCTAGAGATGAATATAGTGAGGTTTGAGCATGAGATTTCTAGTGGACAAAATGAGACCTATGAAAGATAAGGAAGTTGCTATGAACGTCACAAGGCTATGTCAAGTTAAATTAGAACTCCAAGTTTAAATCAAGATGAATTCAAGGGAGATTGAGTGTTTAATTTCTACCATGGACGCATTGTAGTCCACATGTGGGTCATATAATCCATAGGTCTAGGGTCAAATTGAAGGAAAAGTCGATTTGAAGGACCCCAGAATCGATATTCATCGTGTAATGAGTGGATTTATATTTTGAGAAAATCTATTGGTTTCTCAATTTATGTGTTATTTCTTTTGTGTGGGATTGATTCTTTTTTAGTCTCGTAGTTCTCTTGCAATGTGTCATGAGCTCAAAAGGGCCCCTTGAGCATGTTGGATAGTTGGTTGTCATTTATGCCAATAAGCAATGGTTGTCATTGATTTCAACATATGTGATTGGATTTTTTGGAGAATTCTCCAAAGTGGCCCCCTTATGGCATAGCTCTAATAATGGCCCTCATGGGAAGATGCTTTGAATAACTCTACAAGAAGCCCTAGAGGTGTGGCTATGGAACCCCAATTTGATCATAGAAAAAGTTCATGAAGGACACTATGAATGCAAATAACTCACTCATGGATGGTTATTCCTCATCATTACATTTCCAGTGATAGGTGGTACACCATGTGGTTCCTCACTTTTGAGGATTTATGGCCTTGGGAAGTTAGAAGCCCCGTAGAATGGTCAATAAGACCCTAGTTGTTTTCAAGTCATTAATGGAAGGGTAAAGTGGTTGTAACATGCAATTTAAGAAGATATTAATATTAAGGAAATATGTTATCCAACAAAAGTATAAATACACCTCAAGGAGTCATTCAAAAAAAAAATTAACTCACTTATTCTATTGAATACCTTCTAGTGAGCTAGTGATCTATTTGACAAGTTTGTTATGGTGAATTATGAGGTAGAGATAAGTAGGAAGTGCAAGAGTTTTGGGGTTGCAGAGGAGAGATAAATAATTTGAGGAAACCCTATTTGGGTTGACCCCCATGGGTCATACCACTAGTGTCCCACAAGGAACCCCCTCGGGTTGCATAGTACTCATCAGGAGAGGCCCCATGTGACACATAGTATTAGTACCATGAGGACAAGATATATTTGTGGGAAATGCTTGTACCAGGTCCCTGAGTTCAAAGGAAAGATACATGTTATAACTACTTAGTATCAGGTCAACTACAGAGGTATTTGTATGATTATTTGCTTGTTTTGATGATTATACTTGGTTATGATATGACACATACTTAAATTATGTTTTGCTTGGAAAATGATTGAGGTACATCTTGGTTACATAGTTGATGGATGTATACTCCCCTATATGGTTATGACATGACTATTGTGTTTCATTATTAGAGACATATCTTTGAGATGTGGATGTATGGTTGAGGTATACACTTGATGTATGGTGGCATATGCA
>CBVK0103217099.1:0-11917 GCA_900067695.1 Picea abies | reverse complement strand
ATATATAAAGTAATTGAAAGGGAAAACATTCTTATTTTTTCTTTCTAGTAAGAAGGGGATGTTTAATTCCTTAAGCGCTTAGCATTGAGTTGACATGTGACATTTAAAATTTTTCAATATCACCTTTATATATATTATCCATGAAACAATTAAATGTGAAAAACTTGTTATGGTCAAAAAATTCAATGGTGTGTTGCTCAATATGAAGGAGATGCAGAATTCCTCCAGTGCTCAACATGGAGTTAACAAGTGGCATATATATATATATTGAAAGTAAAAAACTTCTTATTTAGCCTGAGGGATATGTGTAATTCCTTCAGTGGTTAATATGGAGCTAACACAACAAATATTTCAATGTCGGTTATAAATCAATTATTTCAATGTCCACCTTAAGTAAAATATTTCAATATCGACTTTATACATATTATCCATAGGACCATAAAATAATTGAAAGTGAAAAGTTTATTATGGTTAAAACATTTGAATGATGTGTTGCTTAGTATCAAGGAGATGTGTAATTCAACTTAATTTAGATTGAAAACATTTGAGGAAAGGTTTTCACCTCAAGGGATTTGATCCCTTATGATTGATTAGTAGTTAAAATGGATCTTGGTTAAAACATTTAGATGGTGTGTTGCTCAATATCAAGGAGAATCCCATGAAATATAAGGTGTCTAAGGATAAGGAGGAGAGAACTCATCCCTAGAAACAAATATAAATAATTAATATGTTCTTTATAGAAGTGTATGTGAAATAATCAGCTTAGATCCATCTTAACTCCAAATCTATCATACACCGAGAGGGATCAAATCCCTTATTGTACAAATATTTCCTTCAGTTTTTTCAATCTAAAAAAAAAATCACTTCAAGAGAATTGATCCCTCTCGATGCATGATAGATGGAGTTAAGATGGATCTACTTTGGTGTACCTTCTCTTAGTACATTTGAAACAATATGGAAAAATATTTAGGTCTATTGAACCTTTGGAACAAGGAATATTTTGAAGGTTTTTTTTCAATTTGGTTTGGGAAAAAGGAGTTGAAGCCCCTTAGGACTATCACGTATTTGATCCTTTGGGGTATATGGTTGGCTCACAACTCGATTATGTTTGAAGGCAAATTTGTCCTTGCTTTCAAGGTTTTTGCTCAGGGTTTGGGATTGCTTCCTTTCTATAAGTCAATTACAGGAACAAAACCTCCAAGGGTTATTGGTGAGCTAACAATAGATAGAATCTTGCCTCGACTCTTCTTGGATGGGGCCATCTATGGCTATGGAATAGTTCTTCATTTGAATAAAATGAACTATTTTTATCTCAAAGCAAATGTTGGAAGGGGGACCAATAACTACAATGAATTCATGGCTTTTTACCTCCTCTTAAAGTGTACTATGAAGAAAGGTTTGAGCTCTTTTCAAGTTTTTGGAGATTCTAGTGAAATTTCTCTATATCTTGTTATAAATGTTTTATCTAATAAATCTCATCTGTAGAATATCATATTGTTTCCTCTAGTTGAATAGATAAAGGAAATCTCATGAAGGTTTACACAGATTTTGTATAGGCACATTTACAGAGACATGAACACGTGAACACTATTGTAGATAGGATCTCAAAGGAAGGCATACATCTACGTGCTTATTAGTTTTTGTATGAGATTTATGGTTTTTAGACTTTTTCGTCTGAAAAGACTATAATAGATGTACAGAAGCTACTGAATGTATTAATGTTCATCTTGAATATAAATACATTTTTTTCTTGGAAAAAAAAAGTGAGACTATAACATATTTCTGAAAAATGTTTACTTAATATATGTCATTATGGCTTTCATGTTCACTTCAATTAATCACATATTTTTATACATTAACAAATTAATCTTCTTCCCTACCCTAAGTTTATATATAATTATCTCAAAATGTCATTCATAATATAAGTTCCACTTCAACATTGATATACATGATAATGAACTATATAACTCATATGAAAACATGTATGGTTATTCCATTTACATATTAACTTCAAAAAAAATTGCAAAGGAAATCCCCATCATTATATTTGTTGCGATAGGGATATGCAATATCCCAATAATCAAAGTTATCAAACTATTACAAATACAACTGACCATCGACATTATTAATCAAAGTTAATTTTTATATGTGTAAAATACATCTTATATGAATAATGAAAATATAACCCTTCATTGAATAATATATTTTTTCATATTGATTAATAAAAACAACGTTAGCAAAGTGAAGAGAATAAAGCCACTGTACACATTAGATTAGTAAAGATAAAATGTATTATAAAACAACTATATTATCATTGATTACTATTATTGACTTCATTAATTCAAATATTACCTATCTTATTACTCACAAGTTATAAATATATCAACAAATACATTGAAAAAGACACATGTAAAGAGTCAAACCCTTATATTATCCTACTAATACCCAGTTTAGGGTATTATTGGATACGTTAATGAACAATGTAAAAGTGGCGGGATCTCTTTTGCTGCATACAAATTTGTTTGGTGTTAGTAATTTTTTTCTCTGGCCACATCATTTCTCTATTAATCAAAAAACACAAGTTATGTTTTTTTGGCTAAGCTTAGGGCTCAGATGTAATTATGTGTGCTTAATAAGCACACTTTCTCTGTGTAAGGTCTTTTTTCCTGCATACAAATTTGTTTGATACTACTAGTTTTTTTTCTTTAACCTCATCATTTCTCTACTCCTTTTTGCTGCTTCCAAATTTGTTTGCTACTACTAATTTTTTCCTTGCCCTCATCATTTCTCTATTCAATCAAGCAAACACAATATATGTTTTTTTGGCTAAGCTTAGGGCTCAGATGTAATTTATAGTATGTTGGGCAGTTTAAAATGGCATATGTCTTGTTAGGTTAGAATGCGGTAATTAACGTGTAAGTCATCATAGACTATAATTCTTTTAACTCTCTGACAATGAAGGGCAGGATTATTGGGAAAATGTCCTATTACATTTCTTGGGTATCACATCAAAAGTTGAGTATATCAGCTTGCTTTTGAACACAGACAACTTATTATAAATTTCCTTAAGGATCTATGAAACTTGACTGTTAATTCAATGCTATGCTGTCTTCAGTACAATCAATATTTGTTTTCTACAATCCATGTTTTTTCTCCTTGTTTTTATCTGCTATAGATAGGGAGTTTATCGTATAATTGATGTTCTTACCTAGTATGGCGATAGTTAAAGAGAGGCTTCGATTCTGTCCCAGAATTATGGTTTTATTGATATAATCTTGTTTCAGAAAATGCTGTCTTGGCATCCTTGAGACACAATTTTCAATATCAGAAACTGACTCCTTAAAACCAATCATTCATGATTAGATAAGCTGCATATGTAGGATGTGTAATAGACTGCGTTAAAATTCCAGAAAAACCCATGTTCTTGAATGTAAAGAAAAGTGCCAATAAAATGTCTTTCAATTTTGGTAGGAGATAAAAGGACAAGCTCAGTTTAGGTGATTCAGATCTGCAAAATGCTGTAGACATAGAACCCACCCAGTGACATATAGAAATCAGAAGAAATTAGGTCAGCATCAAGATTCTTCTTCAATCTCTTTATATCATTGGAGGAAGCAAGCCCAATTACAAAATGTCTTTCAATTTTGGTAGGAGATAAAAGGACAAGCTCAGTTTAGGTAATTCAGATCTGCAAAATGCTGTAGACATAGAACCCACCCAGTGACATATAGAAATCAGAAGAAATTAGGTCAGCATCATGATTCTTCTTCAATCTCCTTATATCATTGGAGAAAGCAAGCCCAATTACAAAATCTTAGGGAAATCAACTACTACAATCCGTAGCATCTCAAATTAAGACGAGACCATTCGGCAGCCTCTTGTTGAAACATACAGAAAGACTAGTGGAAGAATCCATTTTGAGGAAGTGCACACACCATCATAAATGTTAAGAGAATGTAATTTTGAGTGGATATCTTGACTGCGGAATTAACCTCATGATATAATAATTAACTTAGATTCATCTTAACTCCAGATCTATAATGTGTCAATCCATCTTCACTCCAGATCTATAATGTGTCATATTAACTCCAGATCTATAATGTGTCGAGTGGAGGTTCACCTTTTTTAATCTAAAAAATGTTTTCACCTACAGGGGCTTGATCTCTCTTTACTCATGATACATCCGGAGTTAGATGGATCTAAGCAGGTTCTTTATATATAAACCACATATCAAATCCACATAAAATTGATATTGAAATATTTTATTTATGGTCCACATTGAAATATCTTTTTTCTATTAATATTTTTAAAATGTCAAATGTCAACTCCATTTTAATCATTGAAGGAATTACACATCTCCCTCATATCTGGAAGTAGAAAGGACCTATCTTCAAAATAATATTTTTTTTACATTCAATTTCTGTCTCTCTATTTATGGTAGACATTGAAATTTTTTTATTATTAATATATTTTTTAAATGTCATGTGTCAACTCCATGTTTAACATGGAAGGAATTACACATCTCCCTCATACATAACTATAAAAAATGCCAATATATAACTCTAACTGTGGGATAGATTACTCCATAGGCTGAATTAAAATCCAAAATCGCAAGTTCTGATTTTAACTTTCTTTTCATTTGTTTCCTTGTACTTTTTCTGTCAGGGTCATAACCTAATTTCGGCTCATATTAGATCTATACAAATACAAATACATGTAAAACTCAATGCAAGTACAGGGCGATTAAAGCGGTATCACATTGTACTCTATTAAATCCTGCTTACTGGAGATGCCTACTGAAACCGATTTCCACAAAGCACCACATATTGACATGTAAAGCATTCGACATTTGGATGCAATGTGCATTCCATTGAAAAGAAGCAGAATCTGTCCTTCAGTTCCATGCATTGACAAATATGAGAATTTAATCTGAAATAACTTAGTCAGTTTAGATGCCTTAAAAGACACAAACATTATTCACGACCCTAGAAACACCTAAATAGTAAGGAGTAAATTTCTTAATGGGGGGAACCCCTGAAGGCTAAAGACTAAAGTATATCTCCATAATATCTGAGGAGGGACATACATCATGCTTTTTCATTGAGTTTGATACAATACAGAAGTATCAAATTTAAGGGCTGCTGAGTGCAGAGACCACATACATTCATCCCAAATATCAAGTGCGAATCTTCTAAACATGGAGCTAAATCATTCTTTTGATTCAGCGAATGAAAAAGAGCAGATGAAAGCCTTAATACAGTCATCTACCACTCATAAGCATCAATAAGGAAACAAACCCAAGAACTTGCTTCAACGTGAATAACTAAACATTTCTGCTCCGTAAAATTGCCCTAATGTATCACAGTGACATTTAATTTCAGTACAGCAGTAGTTGCATCCAATGAATGGGTCATGATCCCTGCATAGCCTCTTGCAAACCTGAATCTGCCGGTGCCTCCAACGACCGACACCTCTCGCACTGGGAGATCAATCCTGTCAGCCCCCTGGATGCTAATTGTGCTCCCATTGTGCGTCAGCCCCCTGGATGCTAATTGTGCTCCCATTGTGCTTCCCTGATTTCAGAACAACAGTGAACAGCAGCATCAGACTGTAGTCCTTAAATGAGTCTGAAATGTACATGCCCTGTGCCCTTCCTATGAGCGTGGAATTGGGTGATGGCCCTGCTGTCAGGGCATCATCAATGACAAACACAGTCCCAAATCCAGGAATGGTGGAATTCCCCAAAGGGGCAGCAACTGGTATTGCTGTGGCATTAGGCCCCAGTGTAACATCATGCATATAAAAATGCAATTGGGTTATTCTCTCTGTTCTGTTACCCTTCAACCCATGTACAGTTTGAGGGCACAAAACGACAATTACAGCAGCCAATGCAATTAGTTTCAAACCCAAACACACAGTGTTAGCCATGTTGAAGAAGACCCAATAATGCCCACATGGTCATTCCCTTTTCCTATTAATAGAAATGAATAATCCTTCAGACACAAGAAAAAGCAAGCCTTCTACCTCAAGCTATGAAACAATGACTTTTACAGCAATTCATATCATTCTCTTCTTGTGTACACGGCTTACCTGGTAGCTTGTGGGGACCTCAAAACCGCCTTTCTCCTATACATAACATGGTCCACAATAGCCTTCATGAATCTGCACTGTTCCACCATTTTCAGTACAAAGTTTATAGCGTTTGATTTGTATTGAATTCAAAAGCACACTGCAAGTCAATCTCATATAGTACTTGAGAAAGCGGGTTCAATATTGTAAGCCGGTCAAGCAGAAGGATCCCTCGTCGGTGTATAATTATTTATAGATATGATTTGCTTTGAAGAGTGGATACTGTCAGATTGAATGACCAACACGCTATCCAAACAAACTATTCACTCCTTCCATCATTCAGGTTCACGAGTGTGTCTTCCACTATTTCACTCCTTCCATCATTCAGGTTCATGAGTGTCAAGTCTTCCACTATATTTCTATTATTTGATAGGGCTTGAGGCCTTTACTTGCCCTGAGTTTCACAGAGATGAGGCTTGAAAGAGGCGCATATGCTGTGCTGTTCAATTCTCTGTACACATACGTAAGGGAACAATACTTCCTTTTTAATTGATAAAAAGGGATGATAGTATAAAGCTTTCCGTTTTGTAAATACCCTTCATCCAGAATACCATTAAATCTGCCATCACAAATCTGTAACGTTTTGATCTCCAATAGTTTTGGAAAAAACTTCAAACTCATCATTTCGTGTTAGAGATGTCTTCTGCTTTATGAAATGTGCTTGTGAAGGGTATAGTTTCCCTCTATTAGTACAGAAATAGATGATGCGTCTTGGTTTGCTGCATCAAAATATTTGTAAGAAATAGATTTATCTATAAACACCCATGTTTTGAGTTTTGGTTAAATTTTCACTTTATTTGGCTTTTAAGGCATAGTTTGCTTCATGGTTATATCAAGATGTTACTGGCTTGTTCTATCAAAATATCTCAAAAAAAATAGATTTCTCTATATAAACACCTATGTTATGAGTCTTGATTAAATTTTCATTTTATTTGGTTTTTAAGTCCTTCAAACATTAAACAAATTTGTATAGCACATTGAAAAGAATGAATATATATACTTTTAAAAATGTTGAAATCTTTGACATCAAGATGCCCCAAGCAATCAATAATGGCATTGCTTTGAAAGGTTTGTATTCCTTTTTGCCAAAACATTGTTTTAAACATTTTTCTACAATGTTCTCTCTCAAAATCTCCTTGTATCTTGTGATCTCTTTAATCTTTAACTGTATAGATTTTGTGTAATGAAAAATATGTTGAGGTTTCAATAATCCCCGAAGTTTTCCAAACTTGGGACCCCACTTTTATTTATACTATAAACTAATGAGTTGAAATTAAAGCCTGATTTTGATTTATGGACTGATTCTTACCTTGTTATCCCCCATGCCTAGGGGTAACTAGAGGAGATCATGTCTCAAGGACGACAATGGAGAACATGATCCTGACCACGATGATGATCAACATGTCCACAGATGGTAGCCCAACAACCCCCCTTATTCCCCCCCCAACACAAATCAACCAAGACTCATCACATTCAAGCAACCCAGAGTAAGGAAAATGGTAAGCTATTGTCACCATGAGGTGTGTTAGTCCTTCTTTTATGCAAAGTGTTGTGCTTAATTTGTCAGACATGCAGATGAGGATATTTGGTTGAAGTTGGATAATGGATCACTGGTTTGGGAAATTGTGTTAGTTGCCTTGTTTCACCTTGGTGGTCAACTTCTATGCCCTAGTCCCATGATGTCACCGCCCAAGAAAAAGGGGTAGTACTGGGGGGCCCTCCCAAGGGTAACATTCTGCTCCCAACCATACTTGAAACCTTCCATCTTACAGCCTTTCACATATCCTAAACTTCGACTATGGACCATTCTCTCATGAGAAGAGGGGCTCACAACCCAAAGGTTGTTTCATAGCTGTTATAAAAGAATAAGAAAATGATGCTAGGAAAGAAAGTGAACATAGCAAAGAAGGACCACCAAAATTCGATCTAACTTGAGCTCTACTCTTTCATTGCTTGCCCCAATCCCAAAAAGTAATGCTATAGCTTGAAACCCTATATAAAGGCCCCCCATAAATTTGCAAATATAAATGAAAGCATGGACTAGAAAAAGGAAAAAAGGGGTTTGGAAAAAGATGGCATGGAAATATGGGGTAGCTCCAGAGCAAGCACACCCTCCATAAAGGCACTCATAGAGATGGATTAACACCATAATCCATGAAGTAAGTCCTAAATCATATCATTTTCACACTTACTCTTGGTGGGTTTTTACTTTCCCTTGTCACTCTTGAGACCTATCTCTCCACCTGGGTTATTTTATTTCATGTCTAGGTGGCACACCTAATATGGTTGGATGAAGCCATACTTAAACTTGGTAACTCACATGGGGTCCTGGGATGTTGTGATGCTTGAACAAGATACTGAGGTGAATTAACTTACATGGCTTATATCTAAAGTTGCACCTTACTTTGTATGTATTAAGGACTAATGTTTCTTATGAAATTTGGATAACCATGTTTTATACTTTGTCTTATTTTGGATGCCCTTGACATGGTTCTTGAGGGACGTCCTGGGCTTGTGCCCAAAATGTTGTGCCTTTATTGCAGGAATTTGGCACGTGTGATGGAGAGCAATGGGTCACCTAGTGACTCACCACCCTCAGACAATGGCTCTCACATTCTCAGAACCTTGGATGATGGACATATTGGCTTGGTTTGAGTAGTTCTGGTCATTATGCCACACATATGGGCTGGAAACCCACAGGCTGGGTAGAACACCCCAGAGTTTTTGTGCATAGAGGGTAGAGGACATTGTAGTAGCAAGTGTTTTGACATCACTTGGAGACATGATTGCATCCCTCTCATCCTTGGACATGGTCTTTGGAGGCCCTTGACGTCACCCTCTAGCCTTTGACGTCATCTTCTTGGCTAAGGTTTGGTGGATGGTTTGGTTCTAGAGATGATTTACATGGCTTGGGGTGAGGATTTTACACATTACTTCACACTCATTCACCCTTGGAGCATGCCACTTGGCCTTTGGACGCCCAACATTTTCCTTTGGAGGCATAACATCACCCTCTCCTAGCATAACATCATCCTTTTTAGGGTTTCGTGATGTATTTTTGTATTTTGGCATTATGTTAGAGGCAAATTAAGGGGTCAACCCCATTTCTATTTTGTAGTTGACAAATTATGTGGACAAATCTATTAGGGTATCCTCATATAAGAAGGCTATCCTCACATTTCATTTTATCATCATAACTTATCACCATTTGTGAGAGTACTTATGAAATTTTTTCCCTCTAAGGGTTACTAACTCTTCTTCTCTCATGCACTATGCTTGGAAGGTCACTTGTGGATGGTTTTTTGCTGATTTTGGATGAGAATTTCCGCAATTAAGGTTCCATCTCATTGTTTCTTGGATGAAGTAAGTGAATTTTCTGCAAATTATTCTTATGCTATTAATGTTTCATGGTAAATTTGTTATTTTATGCTTGACGTCTTGCTTGGTGAAACCCTAAGAGATGAGCATAAATGCTTCTTCCTCTCACAAGGTGATTTTTGTCCAAAATTTGTGAAAGCATCCTTGCTAGGGTTAGAACCCTAAAGCCCTAAAGTGCGAGCACTTTAGGATTTTAGCCCTAGACTTTTGATACTTGACCTAATTGAAGCTATAAGAAGGGAGAAACGATTTCTAGGGCCCAAATGTACTTGCACCCTAGAAACCCTTCTCCTCAAGATTCAAAATCGAAGGCCCAAATGTTCTTGCACCTTAGGGTTTGAATCCTACCTCTTGGTTGCAATTAGATAAAGCTTCAAACTTAGTTGTATTTTTTGTTATAAGACTCCATAACCCTAAAAGACACTAGTCTCAAAGCATTCTCATGGTGAATTGATTGATGCACTCATTTTCTCCACACTTTCAAGCTTTCTACTAACTTTACTAACACTAACATTAGAAAACTCATTGGTTGATTTGTTGTTGTTACAAAGGTTTGCTGCAACCCTCTGAAAACACTCTTATTTGTTGCATACAACCTTGTAAAGGTGGCCTAACTTATTCAAAAATTGCCTTAAACAATTGGATAATATTCTACTGGATGCATGCTAATTTTTCATGGTCAATTGTTGTATTTTTGAGCACTAATTGTTGTTGCCATTATAAATCATTTACTGCTGTCATACCATTTTTTATTGCTGCAAATTTATAATAGCCATTGCAACTTATATTTTCTAGTGTTTTAAAGAGGTATTAATTGCATGTTTGGACTTGGAAATAATCATATATATCTTGTAAAGTGTTCTTGTTCCAGGAAGGTACTCAAACAAATTCATACCTTGTATACTACCTTGACCTAGACCAATCTTTCAATGATCAAGAGAGGGGGAAGTAGGCTTGGCTACTGTACTTGCTACTTTGATCCCTTGAGTCACCAGAGAAGCCTCCCTTGTGGTGGACCTCTTCCATCATTAAAAAGAAGGAAGTTCTTACTAAGGTGACAGTGGTAGGATTTTCCATAGTTACAGAAGATTTGGAGTCTTGTGTTGGACTTTGCATAAGTACAAATCTTGCGATAACATACTTAATGCATGATCTCATGTGTCATTTATGTATTTTCACTTTATGTTTGAATCTTGGTTTGAAATTTTTTCTTCCTGCTGCTTCAAATATCAACAAAAAATCACCCTTGAGCTGGGGCTATGAATCCACAAGAGAGGGTGTCTCTCCACTATCCACTCAGAGTCCAATTTTTACCCACAACAAACTATTTTTTCCTACAACTATCCCAATCTTCCATCTCTCTTACCCTCAACTTGCACAACCCAAGGAATGAGATTCCCCTTCACTGGACATAGTCCCTCAAGCCTTCCCACTTCCCTTCGAGGCTCCAATACAGGTTTGCTAGGATTCTCTCAAGTGTTAGGGACTCCAGGGATGTCAACTGCAAGGAAAAACTCACGACAACAAGCTTACTGTTGTGGGGTAATTTCTCTCACAAAAGCTCACTCTACAAGCCTAATATATTGTTTCTTCGTGCATTTTACATCTCCAACAAGCTGTCCACAAAATCCACTATGGCTATATTCCAATTCCAACACTCAACACAACCTTGCTTCTCCAAAAACTGCATGTAAAAGCTCTCTCCCTTCCCACACAAATTTTTTGTTTTTCCCAAGCATGTTAACTCTCACATTCCCCAATGTTGATTGTACTCTACCCCATGCTATCAATAACTATGGGAATTGACTTTTCACCCAACCCCCTTACATGTATTCATTAATTGGGGATTTGATACACTCAAAAATAAAATAGAGGGTTCATACAAAAATAATAATTTTAGGAAAAGGATTGGGATTTAAGACACATGAATAAAACCCCCTTAGACCCCTCCTTTCTTGTGGAAACTTACCCCCACATGACTCTCTCCATGTCCATCTGCAACCAATATTACATTTTATTTTATTATTTTTCATATACAATGATTACATATTACATGGATTGGCCCATGACCATATATCATATAATACATTATACATTACTAAACTAAGGATTAAAAACATGGATGTTACATTCCCCTCCCCCTACAATTTGTGTTTTCCTCGATGCACATCACCATACCGGTATACATGTACAAAATTACATCATAATACTTGGTACTTTTTCAAGTTCACAACTCTTGTAGCAATTCCAACCATCAATCTCTCGTTCCCCGCAACCTACAAAACTCAAGGAAGTGTACCCCCTTCTCTACACCAGAGTCCCTCAAGATGTACCACTTCCCTTCTAGGGCTCCAACTCAAATTGGAGAAGAAGTCTCTGAGATGTGTCTCTAGAAGCTCCACTTTCCAAA
>CBVK0103217066.1:0-25342 GCA_900067695.1 Picea abies | reverse complement strand
TTTATTTTTTTTTAGGAATTTAGCTATATGTATTAAACGATAATTTTTTATTTTTTAAATTGTATTTCTGAGTGTAGAAATGGATTCAGCATGGGATACTGAAATTATATAGAATTAACTATTTAAATCTGCAAATCCAATAATTTCTCATCAAACTTTGATCAAATATTTCCAAAAAATATAAAAAAAACAAAACTTAAAATGTTTAAATGACCTCTATCCTTTAAAAAAAAATCTAACAACTAATTTAATCGTCAATTTCCATCCCTATTTCAATTTGTTAGGAAGCTTTCACCTCATGCGAAACTTTTAGTTAAAATCATTGATCTTTTATCATCCTCTAAATATGGTATGGCTGATAGGGTTTGGGGTGACCAGCTGATGTGTTGTTGAAAAATCAATAAAATCCAACGCTTTGCAACTGTTTAACCACGAAGTAAGAAGAATAACTCATATAAGGAAGACTCTGTTGTATGTACTCGTGTGTTTTCATTACAGCATTTCTTTGCAGAGATGGCCGCCTCCTCCAAAGTTTCTCTGAATAAGCGAGGGAATGATGAGTCTTCGAATGACGGATTGGCTTTGCCCGATGCAAAAAGAACCAATAGCGAAAGGTTGGCGCACGATCGTAATATCATGGCTTTACTTGAGAAAATCGATAATATGGATACTATTAACGGTAATCGAGAAGAAGCCCATACTCCGATTCAGGTCGAGGACGAGAGGCTGAACGGAGTTATAAAATCTGTGGAACATGAAGTCGGGTTGAAGGGACACGAGTATGATGTTGAGTCTGTTGATGTTGATGAGAAGGGCAGTGCTGAGATGGGTTCAATTAAACAAATAACAGACTGGGATCCTGAAGCGACCTCGGTTTCTGATACGGGAGAGATGCATTCAGAAGGATATTTGACGTATTACGACGGGGTTCATGCACAGCTCGGTTTCTTCGTGGACCATACTGCTGTCGAGCTTGGAATCATCATGAACCTTATCGATGGAGATTCAATGACCAATATGTATTCGGATGCCATGTATGATTATACTGAGACTATGGCGGTTTTCTCTGGGTCTCTGTGGGAGGATGATATTTGGCAGTTAAATGGACATCCAGTCTTTGAAAATGATTTTCATTAATCACCGCGGCAATAAGAATTTGGTATTCATGGAGCCGAGTTTCATGATGTTTGGAACGATTACTTACAAATCCAACGTGTGAGCACCATTATCGAGGAAGGCGTGTAAAGTACATATTGTGAAAATTTGCATCCTTTTGTACGAAGAAATAAACATACTCACAGCTGAGAATGTAGCTTTATTTCCAAGTTATTTTCGCAGAACTATTGTAACTGTGAACGCGGCGACGTTCTCGAACTTTTGTACAATTTCTTTTAAAATGTTATGAAATGTTTAATCATTTGGTATATTTTAATTTTCTTTTTCACTACATTCATTCAGTTTTTAATTGAAATTTATCATCAAAATTGATTAAAATTTTAGATTTTTAATGGCACAAATAAAATTAAAAGTAAAAATAAATCTCAATTTTTTCTAAAGAAAAAGAAATTTAATCAAATTTCCATAACTTAAGATTTTTAATGGTACAAATAAATTTAACACTAAAAATAAATCTCAATTTCTTCAAAAGAAAAATAAATTTAATCAATTTTTCATAACTTATTTAATCTTTTTTGTCATTTTTTTTTTCCTAATCAAAGAAAACAGTTCTTTTGATCAATTGAATCAAATTTAACTTTTTGTTATATATAACTTAGAAGCCATTACAGCAATACTTATTCATGTCATTTTTAATTGAATTAAACTCTGATGGAGAAGATAACAATCATTCCTCACAATCATCTAAACTACAATCATCTAAACTGTACCCTATTCTTGTCATTTAATATAATAATAAACCTTAATTCTTTGTATAAAGACCAACTCAACAAAATTTATCATTACTTACCATAACAAACCCTAATTCTTGTAGAACGCCTTTAGTTTGTTACCACAAGTGACATATTTGTGCTCATTTTGAGGCAAAATTTGTTACGCTTTTGAATGAGGCCATTCAAAGTCTTAACAAACTTCGCCTCTGGATGAATAAAGGCCAAACAAACTTCATCTCAAACACAAAATCTGTGTCGATTAAGACTCCCCAAATGAACACAAATCTGTATAGCTCTTAAGACTTCCCACAAAATCTTTTTAGCTATTAAAACTCCTCAAATGAACACAAATCTGTATAGCTCTTAAGACTCCCAAGTCGCATAAAATTTTGTTAGCGCTAAGGCGCGACCCCGTAGAGAGATAATTGGTTAAGTGTTGAAAGGAACAGCAAAACTATAGATGACGCAAGTTTTGGGTGCAAGAACTATAAAAGCACATTGAAATGTAAATGACGGAAGTATTTGGTGCAAAATGTATATCACGGAAGTGTTGTGTGCAACATGTATATCATGGAACATGGGGCATAAAATTTCATTAACCCTAAGGTGCGACCCCGTGGAGAGATAATTGGCTAAGTGTTGAAAGGAATTGTGGTTGGTCACGCTCATGATGTGACGATAGCATCGATCGACAAGTTCGAAAAAAGTCAGGTTCAAGTTTAAATATATTTATTAAAATTGTATTTATATTAATGTATCATAATAGATAATTTGTGGTCCAAATGCAGACCATGTTCCAATATGTGGAGGAATTCCAGACCACAAAATTTTTTGGTGCAAGTTGTATACAACGGAATTGTAGATGACACAATTTTTTGGTGCAAGATCTATAATAGCGCCAACCCAAGGGTCAAGCAAACCACTGAGTTGTCACGAGTAGAAGCAGAATATATATACAATTTGACAGGTGGGGCCTTACGTCTCCTCTGGATCCCTTGTGACGATTGCTTTTCCTCTTTACTATATTTCCCGTTACTTAGTCGTTTTTCTGAAAATTTAACAATGGGCGTGTTTGCAATAGGACTCGTTCACATTTGCACTTGTACTTTTATATCATGACTCCAACCGACCACTAACCTCCACTTTGAATGACAGAAGTGTTGGGTGAAAAATGTATATCACAGAAATGTTGTTTGCAACATGTATTTCACGGAACATGGAGCATAAAACTCCGTTAGCACTAAGGCGCAACCCGGCGGAGAGACAATTGGCTAAGTATTGAAATGAACTGCGTTCGACCGGGCTCATGGTGTGATGATATAGGACCATTAATTTAAATTGTATTTATATTAATGTATTGTAATAGATAATTTATGGTCAAAATGTAGACCATGTTTCAATATGTGAAGGAAATGTAGAGCATGAAAGTTTTTGGTGTAGGATGTATCCAGCAAAACTGTAGATGACGCAAGTTTTAGGTGCAACTGTAAATGACGGAAGTGTTTGGTGGAAAATGTATATCAGGGAAGTGTTGTGTGCAACATGTATTAAGTATATTTATTAAAATTGTATTTATATTAATGTATCATAATAGATAATTTGTGGTTCAAATGTAGACCATGTTCCAATATGTGGACGAATTGCAGACCACGAAAGTTTTTGGTACAAGATGTATACAACAAAACTGTGAATCACACAAGTTTTGGGTGCAAGATCTATAATAGCACCAACACGGGGGTCGGTCAACCTCTCGTAAATCACTGTTGAATAATTTTTTTTTGTTGTTAAGAAGTGTTGTGTGCAACATGTATATCACAGAATATGGGGAATAAAATTTCATTAGTCCTAAGGCGCTACCCCGCAGAGAGATAATTGGCTAAGTGTTGAAAGGAACTGCGGTCAGTCGGGCTCATAATGTGACGATATAGCACTGATCCACGAGTTCGAAAAAAGTCAGGTTCAAGTTTAAATGTATTTATTAAAATTGTATTTATATTAATGTATCGTAATAGACAATTTGTGGTCCAAATGTAGACCATGTTCTAATATGTGGAGGAATTGCAAACCACGAAAGTTTTTGGTGCAAGCTGTATACAGTGGAACTATAGATGACACAATTTTTGGGTGCAAGATCTATATAATAGCACCAACCCCGGGGTCAAGCGAACCACTGAGTTGTCGTGAGTAGAAGAAGAATATATATACAATTTGATAGGCGGGACCTTATGTCTCCTCTGGAGCCCTTGTGATGACAATTTTTCCTCTCTACTATATTTCTCGTTACTTAGTCATTTTTTCGAAAATGTTCCAGTGGGTGCGTTGGTGGACGGACCGGTTCACATTTGTGCTTCTATTTTTATATCATGACTCTGACCAACCGCTAACATCCACTTTGAATGAAGGAAGTGCTTGGTGCAAAATGTATATCACAGAAATGTTGTGTGCAACATCTATATCACGGAACATGGAGCATAAAATTCCATTACCACTAAGGCGCGACCCAGCAGAGAGATAATTGGCTAAGTGTTGAAACAAACTGCAGTCAGTCGGGCTCATGATGTGACGATATAGGACCATTAATTTAAATTGTATTTATATTAATGTATTGTAATAGATAATTTGTGGTCAAAATGTAGACCATGTTCCAATATGTGGAGGAAATGTAGAGCACGAAAGTTTTTGGTGCAGGATGTATACAACGGAACTGTAGATGACGCAAGTTTTGGGTGCAACTATAAATGACAGAAGTGTTTGGTGCAAAATGTGTATCAAGGAAGTGTTGTGTCCAACATGTATTAAGTATATTTATTAAAATTGTATTTATATTAATGTATCGTAATAGATAATTTGTGGTTCAAATGTAGACCATGTTCCAATATGTGGATGAATTACACACCACGGAAGTTTTTGGTGCAAGATGTAAACAACAGAACTGTAAATCACGCAAGTTTTGGGTGCAAGATCTATAATAACGCCAACACGAGGGTCGATCAGGCTCTTTTAAATCGATGTTGAATAAGTTTTTGTTGGTTGTTAATGGCAATAAGAGAACCACTAAGTTGTCATGAGTAGAAGTAGAATATATATACAATTTGAGAGATGAGGCACTACATCTCCTCAGGAGCCCTTGTCACCCTGTTTTGAAGCCTGTGCGATCATTTTTCCTCTACTATCTTTCTCGTTACTTAGTCATTTTTCCGAAAATGTCCCAATGGGTGCTCTGGCAGACGAACTGGTTCACATTTGCACTTGTGCTTTTATATCGTGACTCCGACCGACCGCTAACCATTCGATGCCTAGCTACTTTTCAGATCGTGTATTTCTAGATAGGCGGGCTTTATAACCAAGGTCGAATTGTATATGATGCAAGTGTTTGGTGCAAAATGTATATCACGGAAGTGTGGTGTGCAACATGTATATCAAGGAATAGGGGTCATAGGAAATCGATAGCGTCAAGTCGCGACGAATTGTAGAGTACAGAATTTCAGGTTCAAGTGTAAGTATATTTATTAAAAATTGTATTTATATTAATGTATGGTAATAGATCATTTGTGGTCCAAATGTAGACCATGTTCCAATATGTGGAGGAATTGTAGACGGCTCTCGTAAATCATTGTTGAATAAGTTTTTTTTTGTTGTTAATGGAAATAAGTGAACCACTGAGTTGTCATGAGTAGAAGAAGAATATATATACAATTTGATAGGCAGAGCATTACGTCTCCTCAGGAGCCCTTGTCACCCTATTTTGAAGCATGTACGATTGTTTTTCCTCTACTATTTTTCTCATAACTTAGTCGTTTTTTCGAAAATGTCCCAATGGACGCTTTAGCAAACGGACCGGTTCACATTTGTGCTTGTTCTTTTATATGGTGACTCTGACCAACCTCTAACCATTTGATGCCGATCCACTTTTCAGATCGCAGATTTTTGGATGGGAAGGCTTTATAACCGAGGTCGAATTGTATATGTCACAAGTGTTTAGTGAAAAATGTATATGATGGAAGTGTGGTGTGCAACATGTATACCACGGAACAGGGGGCATAAAAAATTGATAGCGTCAAGTCATGACGAATTGTACAGTATGGAAGTTCGAGTTCAAGTTTAAGTATATTTATTAAAAATTGTATTTATATTAATGTATGGTAATAGATCATTTGTGTTCCAAATGTAGACCATGTTCCAATATGTGGAAGAATTGTAGACCATAGAAGTTTTGGGTGCAAGATGTATACATCGGAATTGTATATGATGCACGTTTTGGGTGCAAGATCTATAGTAGCTCCAACTTGGGGGTCGATGTTGAATACATTTTTTTGGTTGTTCATGGCAATAAGCGAACAATTTTTGGGTGCAAGATCTATACTAGCACCAACCTGTGGAAGGTCAGGCTCTCGTAAATCATTGTTGAATACGTTTTTTTGGTTGTTAATGGCAATAAGAAAACCACTGAGTTGTCAATATTAGAAGAAGAATATATATACAATTTGACAGGCAGGATCTTACATCTCCTCGGGAGGCCCTGTCACGACTGTTTTTGCTCTCTACTATCTTTCTTGTTACTTAGTCGTTTTCCTGAAAATGTCCCAATGGGCACATTGGCACATGAACCGATTCATGTTTGCGCTTTTTCTTTTATATCGTGACTCCAACCGACTTCTAACATCCACTTTGAATGACGGAAGTGTTTGTTGAAAAATGTATATCACGGGAATGTTATATGAAACATGTATATCATGGAACATGGGGCATAAAATTTCATTAACTCTAAGGCACGACCTCACGGATAGATAATTGGCTAAGTGTTGAAAGGAACTGTGGTCGGTCGAGCTCATGATGTGACGATATAGGACCATTAAATTAAATTGTATTTATATTAATGTATTTTAATATATAATTTGTGTTCCAAATGTAGACCATGTTCCAATATGTGGAGGAATTGTAGACCACAGAAGTTTTTGGTGCAAGATGTATACAACGGAACTGTAGATGATGCAAGTTTTGGGTGCAAGATGTATAATAGCGCGTTGAACTATAAATGAAGGAAGTGTTGGGTGAAAAATGTATACGAAGGAAGTGAAGGGTGCAAGATGTATATAACGGAACACGCGGGATAAGAATGTGATAGCGCTAAGTTGGGATGGCTCGATGAAATATTTGTCCAAGTTTTGAAAGGGAGGGTCGTTGGTCGGGTTCTTGATGTGAAGATATAAATGGAAATGAGGATTTGACAGTTTCCTAACTGATCAACTAGCGGACAATCCAGGAGTCTGAGAAAATCAGGTTAAATTTTAAAGGGATTTTGTTTATGTTTATTTAAACTTAGGAGCCCGAGAGAGTCAAGGTCAAGTTTAAAGGGATTTTGTTTATGTTTATTTAAAATGTATACATATTAATGTATATTACTAGATTATTTGTGGTCCAAATGTAAATCGTGTTCAAATTTGAATGGTGTTTTGGGCTTGGAATGTACAAGGGACAAAGAAAACAATACATGACTTTACATTTTGTATATCGAAGAATATTTTGAAATATAGGAAGTTGCAATACATGCACAATATAGAACAAGAACATGTACAGGGAAATGAGTTAATTTTAGGAAGAAATACATATTCCAAATAACAACACCAAACATTGAATATCAACATAGAACAACCCCAAATATTTATATTTAGCTAAACTGGGTCACAAAATACATTTGAGAATATTTCCCAAAACAAAAGTTGTCTTCTAATTTGCAAAAACAAAAACTATGGATGAGTACATATTCTGTGAAATAAAAATGTGTTTGCTAGAATGACTTCGATTGTGACTGTTTCCGACTACGAAGCAAAGATGTACAAGAATGAAGTTTGCAGAAAGAAGAAAGTCGATGATGGAAAACAAAAAAATCTGTCAAGAAGAAAGAGAAAATTTTCAGAACTGGATTAAAGCATTGTTAGAATAAGTGGATGAAGACAGAAGAATGTAATCAGTATCAAATTACTATGATGGTGTGCCATGGCTTGTCATTTTTTGGTTGATGTCCTTTTATGGATTTCCTCGGCTTTGACCTTCATTGGTAATCTGGTCGACAACTTTTTTCAACCATTCTTCGATGTAGCTCCTCATGGATGCCACGTTCATTTCATGCCGAATTTTTATACTGAAGAGTTCACTTTCCAAGTCCCTTAGATAAATATACAAGATGTGCAATGCTTCTTGAATATTTTTTTGTTTCTAATTGCATAACGGACTAGCCAAATTTTCACGTCATCTTCACCATATTCAAGAATGCCATAGAAATTTTCAAATGACGATATTTTATATATATCAACTTGAAAATCAAATGCTTGTTTGGTTAAAACCAACAAGTTTAATATCAATTTAGGGTCCTGGAATTCATTGGTGTTGTCAGATAGATCTATCTCAGTTAGCTTCTTGAATAGTTTGTCCCTCTTAGATATGGTATGGCTACATTCTTGAACAATACCAATCAGGTTCTTTAACTTTTATTTCCAGCATGCGTTTAACTAGTCTATTCGATCCAGGGAAGGGAGATCCTCTTGTCTTCTTCTGGATTCCATCATACTAGTAACTTCAAAACCAAATGGTAAAACTGCATCGAGATAAAAACCTTGCTCATTCTTGAGATCTACTTATAGATACTCATGAAAAGCATGTGCTCTTGTTCCAAAAGTGACCATATTCTTTGACATCTCCCAAGATTCTGTTATTAATTCCATTCTTTTGTTTCTATTCTTTTCCATATAGTCTTGGGGCAATGTGAGAAGGCTTACTGATACTTTTA
Organism: Picea abies; assembly: GCA_900067695.1. Classification (NCBI taxonomy): domain Eukaryota; kingdom Viridiplantae; phylum Streptophyta; class Pinopsida; order Pinales; family Pinaceae; genus Picea; species Picea abies. The sequence continues at coordinate 16,666 of CBVK0103217066.1, read as the reverse complement.
AATTTGGCGCAAGTGTGGTGGACCCAACCATTTCCAAAGGAGTAGAAAACAGTTGAAGAGGCATTAGAGTTGCCTCCAATTCTTTGATTCGTGTCTTTAACATGAGGTTCTTCATTCAAGGCTGCTAATAGAGTCATCTACAACATCTTTGGAAGGGCGCATGTTACATAGGTTGAACTCTGAACGATATGTGCCTTTATTATTCTTTACATCTATGTTTTCAATAATCAATTTTTTTGATTCCCTGTCAAAAACAATGCTCTAAAATGCAAAAGACTCTTCTTCGTGGAAAGTATCTATGCCTAGTATGTCCATCCGGGGATTGTGAGGAGCAGTGTTTTCTAAGTGATCATCATCATGGAATAATTTTTCAATGTCAATTTATAGTTCCATATCTTCAAGGAAGAGATCGTAAATATCAATTTCTCCCCTCAGTCCCTCCTGTTCTTGGACTATTGTTTTCCATTTTTTGCACGCGGAAAGATTGTGACAACTTTAAATTTTTCCCGAGGGAGGGTTATTATCTCCTCCTCCGCGTGAAGAACTATGTGTGACTTTGTTACTCGGGTAAGCCATTGGAGTACTGCCACGAGATGATGTGGTCTTGGCTGTGGCAGTCGGGGGTTGGTCACTTTTTTCACCTGAGTCTTTTTTATTTTTCTTGTGTGAATCATTGGTACTGGTTCAGAGTCCATTCAGAATAGCGTAAGTGAAAGAACTGTTGAAGTGGTTCATGACCATGAAATCCCAGACTTTCCAAGTCATAGACATGAATTGTCCTTTCCTTTTTGCAAGAAAAAACAACAACCAGTAGATGTACTCCCCTATTATTCCAGCAAAAAACATTGTAGCAGATACATGACATGGAAGGAAGCAAGGATTTTGTTTAGACCCAAAAATCCTTATAACATTATAGTTCTCCATTTCTTTTATTGTGTCCCTCCAATCCAGGAAGATTTTCGGCTGGCCAGAGAACCAGGAGAAATACCTTCCAAATATCAACACTTTAAAAAATGTAACAAAACAATTGAAGACCTTATAAAATAGCTAGTAAGTGTCGTGTCTCCATAATTTCTAGCACAAGAATTTTAATGGGTCAAATTCATATTTCATATTCCTACACATAGATAGTCCAGGAAATGGATAGCAATTCGGCACGATGAAAATTAAATAAGGTGGCATAAAGAATTTCTTCTGCCTCCTGTATTGCAATAACTAGGAAGAGTTTTGAATGGAAATCAACTTGGGGCAATGGAAGATGGTTTATTCCTTGATAGTAAAATATAAAATATACAGAAGCATCTGAGAGATGCTAGTTTCACTTGCTTGTCTCGTTGTCCTCATGAAAATGAATGCAATATGCCGAAAAAGGTTTTTACATGCACTGACCTGTAATATGGCCATGTACTGGGGAGCGGGCGCTGCCTCCTGTAATAACTTTGGCAAGAGGTCTAGTTCATTTCCATGTTTCTTTAAGAATTGCTTAAAATTCTCTCCCTTGAAAGTAGGCATTGGGTCAGTAAGTGTTAACATCTTTCGAAATACTTTAGAAGATAGGGAGATTTGGAAATGGTCGCCCATCTGGACAATCCACTGCTTCGGAATATAGTTCTCGCCGCAGCACGTCACCAAGACCTTAAAGTTTAAAAAAAAACACATTTGTCCCCATGTCCGAAAATATTCAGGGTATCTCTGCAGACATGGTCTCCAGCTGCAACCATAAGGTGATGAAAACCTTCCTTTGCTCCTTAATGTATCTAAAATGGGTGATGCAACATTATAATACAATCTCCGGTAAATCTTGGTTGAATGTGTTTTAATGGAAGATGCCCTCGACCTTTTTTCCTTTTAATCCCAATCTTTTCAAATCTAATAAAAGCGTCATCAATTTGCATTGGGAAAGCATGTGAAGATGACAAGGAAATCAAGAAACTATTGAAAAGTGGGAAAAAAATTGACAGTTGTGCAATATACCTAGATTTTGACAAAAGCAAGTTCAAGTCAAAAGATAATTTGTTTATATTTACTTAAACAAATTCCATATTAGTTTATTTTATTGTTGTTCTCTATGGCCCAAATGAAAACTATGTTCAAATTGGAATGGTGGAGAAACATTTCCATATGCAAGCAAAGCTTCAGATATGAAAACCTATAAGGTTCTAAAATTATTTGCACAATATTAAAGAGCAGCATCATTTGAACACCTTTGTAGATGACAGTGGGCCAACACAATATCGAATTATTTCTACGATGACGTCTTAAAAAAAACGAAACAACCATCATTTTTTTGTGAATTCGAGATTGACAGAAGAAACTAATCAAATTCCATAATATTTTCCCATAAATTCATTTTAATGGGAGATTACCTCGAGCTTTCCTCTTATTAATGCCAATATTTTCAAACATCTTTGAACTGTCACCAGTAAAATCATAATTAATGTCTATTGGGAAGGGGCAAACGTGGTGGGAATGGACGAGAATTAAAGATGCTTTGGTACTTTTTTTAACCTGGGAGTCTTTGTTGGAATTGTAGATCACCCAAGTTTTTGATGGAAGATGTATACTTGGAACACGGGGAATGAGAGTTTGATAACATGTACCCAGGAACCCATGGCCATAAAATTGGCTAAGGAAACGAAAGTGCTTGGGCGGACTCGTGATGTCAAGATATAGATGGATAGACAATTTGTGAGTTCGATAAAGAATGAGGCTTGCGAGTTGGAGGAGACCGGGGTCGAATTGAAGATAACTAGAGTTTTGGATGCAAGATGTTATCCGAATATGGGGCATGGAAGTTCGATAATGCATTGGGGGGGGGAGCCCGTGGTCATAAAATTAGCTAACTGTTGATAAGAAGAGGGAAATATATCAACAGATGTTGGGAAAAATGAGTCACAAGCATCGAGTCTGGGTCGAATTGTAGATCATCGAAGTTTCAAGTGCAAAATGTATACTGTGCACATGGGGTATGAGAGTTGGATAGCGCCCACATAGAAACCCACGGCCATAATTAGAGAACTATGAAAATGAACGACCGTTGGTCGGACTCGTGAGGTAGAAATATATATGGACATGAAATCTGCCACTCTGTCACCTGGGAACCCGCGAACATAGACATGGATCACCCAAGTTTTGGATGGAATATGTATACTCGCAACATGGGGAATGAGATTTCGATAAAGCATAGTCGGGAACCCACGACCATATAATTGGCTAAGGAAACGTAAATGCTAGGTCAAACTCGTGATGTCAAGATATAGATGGATATACAAATTTTCAGTTCGATAAACAGTGAGACTTGGGAGTTCGAGGAGTCTGGGGTTGAATTGTAGATGGGTAGATAATTTTAGATAGTTGATAGGGATCACCATACGTGAACAATCGCAATCTTGAGCACAACAACCCTAGAGTTTGTTTGTCAATTTGTATATTGTGGAACTTCGAGTGTTGTTTGGAGAACACAGAACAATAGAAGTACAATGTTGATCCGGCCATCCCGCAATTCCACCTGTCAATTTGTATATCACAAAATTCTTGGGTGTTATTTATAGGACACGGAACAATTGAGGCCCAATTTTCAGCCCGCTAGCTCGAGAACCCACAATCCAAAAAGTGGCTAAGTATGGAATGCAGGATCTGTACATGCTATATAAAATTGGCTCATTGTTGAGACGAACAGGGAAATATATCAACAGATGCTTTGAAATATCAACAAATGTTGGGAAAAATGAGTCACAAGCTTTGAGTCTGGGTTTAATTGTAGATCACCGAAGTTTCAGATGCAAGATGTATACCACGCACAAGGGGAATGAGAGTTGGATGGTGCCCATAAAGGAACCCATCGCCATAAAATTCACTAACTATGAAAAAAACAACGGTCGGTCATACTCATGATGTAGAGATATAGATCGACATGAAATCTGCCACTTCATCCTCTGGGAACCCGCGATTATAGACATGGATCACCTAGGTTTTGGATGGAAGATGTATACTCACAACATGGGGAATGAGAGTGTGATAACGCGTAGCTGGAAACTCAGGGCCATAAAATTGGCTAAGGAAATGTAATCACTTGCTTGGACTCATGATGTCAAGATATATATGGATATACAAATTGTCAGTTCGATAAAGAGCAAGGCTTGGGAGTTCGAGGAGCCCGGGGTCGAATTGTAATGGGCATGGGAATTCAATAATGCATTGATGGGGAAACCGTGGCCATAAAATTGGCTAACTGTTTAGATGAATTGGGAAAAATATCAACAGATACTTTGAAATATCAACAGATGCTGGGAAAAATGAGTCCCAGGCTTCGAGTCTGGGTCTAATTGTAGATCACCGAATTTTTGGGCGCAAGATGTATACCATGCACATGGGGCATGAGAGCTCGATGGCAACTACACAGGAACTGACGGCCATAAAATTCGTGAACTGTGAAAACGAATGGTCGTCAGTCGGACTCATGATGTAGAGATATAGATGGACATGAAAGTTGTCACTCCGTTGTCCTGGGAACCTACGAGCATAGACATGGGACTAAGTATAGAATCAGAAATGGATAATAGAGGAGAATAAAAAAAGGGGAGAACAACTAAGTATAGAACAGGGTAAATAAAGGGAGGTAATAACCGACATGAAAGAAAATTGTTACGTAGCAACACATGAAAAGAAAAGACAAAGTACAATTGTATTTATTTCAAGATAGAAGAACAGAAAATGTAATTGACACGAAGACAAGTCAATGTACAGGAATATATGGAGTGTCAAAGGAGGGAAAAAAAAAACAGAGCTGCAAACCAGTTCAAGAAATACAGATAGAGTAAACGAAAAACCATTGGTTATGGAACACGGGTAGAAAAAATGCACCTTTGCATGGATTTTTCTGCATTCCTGTTTAGGAGTTCTTTGCGGTGTCTAGTTTTCCTATTTCTTTCTATGAACATAAGCACAAAACAAAATGGACATGAATATAAGTTGACATGTAAAGAAAAAAGCAAGCACTATGTACATAGACTAAATAAAATAGAAAAGAGGAATACAATAACAGATAATGTTAGAAGAATGTACCCCTTTTATTTTAGTTCATTCAAGTTTCTCTGTGCATATATATATATATATATATATATCAAAAATAATATTTGTGACCAAAAGCAATTACAAACCAGGGGAAAATAAGAAGTTTCATATCTCGATTTTCAACAACAAGATAGACATATATGGTTTGAATCATACAAATATGATTCTGCAATATGTCTAATGTATATTTCATAATTAAAGTGCAACACCAACTATGTGGTGACCAGACAAGTATGTGTACAAACCAGGGAAAACAAAGAAGCTAGATAATTTGTTTTTTTCTTTTCTTTTTCTTTTTTGTTTGCAACAAGCTATACAGATATGCTTTGAAACATAGAAATATGACTTTGCAATATGTTTGGTGTATATTTCATAATTCAAGTGCAATACCAATTGTATCGTGATCAGACAAATATGTGTCTAAGATAAAGATGGTGTATTGAGGAATGGACAAATTTGACCACACATGGTCAATAAGTGTGTTTTGTACATGGCTTGTGTTGTTCAAAAGAAAGCGGAGGTTGTATTTGCACATGTAGTTTTCCAATTCTTTTGTTCTGGCATCATTTTGTAGCATGTCAATATTGAAGTCTCCTACAAGCACAATGGCTTCGTTCAGATGGAAATGACCTAATGCATTGGAAATAACATTTAGTATGTTGGAGAATGTTGGATGGGGAGAAGCATACAAATTTAGTATTGCAATTTATGTTCCATGGAAAAAAGTCTTTGCAAGCACCATGTCAACATTCTTTTCTTCGAAATGTACATGGTGCAAAATTTGTACATGTTTTTTAACCAATATCATCACCCCATGTGTAATGTAACTTGATATGCAATTATGATTTGGAAATTGTTTGTTTTGCATGCATAACTCCATGTATGTTTCCTGCAAGCACAGAATATCGGATTGCATTGTATCATAGTCATTGAGTATATCATCTAGGTGTGGATGTAAGTTGCATGTGTTAAGCAAGAGAATTGATATGGATGATTTTTTTTGTATGGATTGGTAATCATACGACAGTTGCCATTTTGCAGTAGTCCTGAGGCGATCCATTTCAATATCAAATTTTTGTTTGACTTTGAAGTTATATTTTGTAAGAGGACTTAGTAAATACAAGGAGTCTATTCTTCTAACACAGGACATTGTTGTGCATACAAGTCCATGTATCTAAATTCCAGTAGGCAGAAATGCAACATTATCAAGTGTTAGTCCTTGTGATCTATGGATTGTACGTGCACATGCAAATTTAATTGGATACTGTTTTTGAATCTTCAGATGACCTGTCTTTTTTGATGTCGATACTGGCTTTGATATTCGCAAAATAGGTGTCCAATTGCTTGCAATATTTGAATTATATAGGCAAGACAACTTTTTTGCGTATCGCTTTCCTATATGCAGTTCATGGAACTTAATCCAAAGGACATTAATCTTTTCTATTTTTGTATAGCCTTTGAGTATTCCATCTGCACCATTGACCAAGCCATCCTGTGAATCATAGTTGTAGGCATATATTTCAACCAACATTTCTAATTCCAGGACAAGCTGCAAAGGTAAAGTGGCAGTATGTTCATGACATGACACATTTCCATGGTTGTCTTCTTCCAGGTCAGTTGAATTGATGATGATATCATTGCCAGGCATGAGCGATATCATGTTCATGTTATGCATTGCAACATCCTTATTTGTGTAGAAAAGGTAAGGGAACGTTGGGTCTGTTGGTGCAAGTCACAAGCACCTCGAATTGATATATGTTAAGTCATCATATGTTTGGTTGTTCATTCGCATTCTATTCAAAATTGCAATAAATGTTTCATCTGTCTGGCGCATTGTAGTATGCAATTCAAAGCATTTAATATTGTCTCTCCATAAGTCATGTGTTACTATTTGCATGTTAACTGTAGGTTGTTCAAATATCAAAGAATCTTGGATCGGCTGTGTCTAGTAAATATCCCCACAGAATATCATGTCAATGTTTCCAAAGTATTTCGTGTGCACATGTTTTAAGTTTCCAAAGAAGTGACTCCCAATCAAAGACGCATCATCTATAAAGACAAGTTGGAGCTCTTCATAAAGCTTAGAAAATGTATCTAACTTTTCCTTACTAAGTGGAAGAAACTGTGGCTTGTTAAAAGGCATTAAAAGTGCAGAGTGGACTATTGTTCCACCCGCATTATATCCAGCTTTTCCTGTGTATGCAACTATTAGGCCCTTTGGTTTCATAGGATCAGAGGAATTGTTTGAATCATATATTCATATAAGGATTTGGAACAATGTTTTCGTTGTGAATGTCTTGCATGTTCTTACTCCGTCTGTAAGGAATAAGTGCACATGAGTGTCCATGTTCAAGCATTTTTTAAGTGCAATGTCCTTTAGAATTGATTGTTGTTCTCGATTCAACGGACGTCTTATTCTGTGGTATTCATTATTTTCAATAAGGAAAGGATGTTTTGTAACTTTAAAACTAAGATTGATACGTTTTTCACTGCCACATGCTTGAGGACGAGGCAAATCCACTTGCAAGTCATAGGACTCGCAGGGAGTTCTGGTTGTTTTTTGGTTTGTGAATGTCTCATCAAGATTACCAGGGTTTTCTAGCTCATTAATTACAATTTCTAGATCACCCCATGTTGGATTAACATTGTAAGTAAATCTAGCTTCATTGATTTTCATTATAGTCTCATAGGCAACATACGCAACTTCTCATGTAGAGAATTTATGTTTTAATGTCTCTTTGTTTTCATGAAATGGAACGTACATCAACAGTTTTTCTCTACAATAGTTTTCATAGTCAGAATGTTTATTGTATTTGACAAACTGTATCACAAAGGGGTTTTTTCTTTTTGATATGGGCGCACCATTTGTTTTGTAATGCGATACAAATTCTTCTAATCATACATGTCTAATAGGAGATGGACGCTGGAGCTAATAATCAATAATAGAGCAACATAGCATGTCCTCTGAATTGTCAAGATCTTGTTCTAGAAAAACCGATGGTTTAATAACAAATGTGTCTTTCTCAAGTGGAGATGTGTTTATGAAGACACATTTTCTTGAACTACAATTGAGGGGCAGGGAAAGTGCAATGTTGACTGCTTGTTGAGAAAACATTTGTTGAAGATTAAGCAATGTATTTCCAAGTGTACGTATCATTTGTAAGGCATCAATATGAATTCTTTCATGTTATTTGTGTATTCTTCTAAATGCACTTGTCATAGATTTGTCAACCTTTGTCATATACGAGGTACAACACGATGTTTCAACATATGCATTTAGGACATACTGTGCATCTGTATTTGCATTCCACATCACTGGCATGTCCTTGGAGAAACTATTGTTCCAAATATGGGAGAGTTTTTGCTTAAGGAAAATTGTTGGTTGTTTAAGCGTACATTGTATGGCTTTGATGTACTCATTTTCTAATAGATTTAGCTCTGTCAGGAAGTCATCGAAGCTCATCAACTCGTGAAACTCTCCTTGTTCCAGAAATGAGAACAAGGATTTAGACTTCTCAGCAACAACATTTTCCTCTAAATTAAGTGGCTCTATGATTCTTGTTGCTCTCATTGGAGGCATGGGAAATTTGTATCTGCAATGCGAGTTTTTTCGTTTTCTACAACTTCTTGTATGATAATCTCTATGAACTTTGGCAAGTTCTGGATCCAAATGATCTATGTTGCATGTTATGTATTTTTCCACAAATTACTCGATTTGTGAATTGTTGTCATCTTCATAGAATGGTGCACCCTCTATCCACAACAATGTGTGGTCATGTTCATTCCCCTTATTCTGGAATTCAGTCACAAAAAAGTAGTCCGATATTTTTCTGAAAAATATTTCATCATGGCATATTAATTGTCTCAAAGAATTTATTCTATGTCTATAGTAGTGATTACATGTCACTGGGCCTTTTCTTATGAGGTAGTCAATGTCTTTATTTTCCAGTGTATCGGTTTGTTTTTTACATCTCTTGTTCCTATGCAAGTTAGATACGGTAGCAACCAATGGATCCCAACAATGCTCTGCACTTGTAAATGTGATAAAAAATGTTGGTGAGCCCAATTTTCGGATCATTGCAAAAATATTTTTCTTGTTTTGTTGCAAATAGTCAGGAGAGATGCGAACGTTTTTGAAATCTATGTATCCAATATCCGATTTCAAAAAATTTTCTAGGTTTACTTTATACTTGACATCCTTGGCCAACAAATTTCTTCCTTGTAACTGGGCTTTTCTTATTCAGACCCACATGCAAGAAAGAACTTTCTCTATTATTATGCGCATCTTTTTGAAAAACAAATTTGTTATGTGACAGGAGAAGTCATTGCTTGAATGTAGCAGCTCCCATCGAACTATTTTATGATAACTGAATTGTTCTATAATTTTAGCGGCACATGGATCTTCATAGAAGAGTGTTGGGAAGTTCATTTCCTCAGTGAATCTATCCTTGAATATCCCAAGTGGATGTTTCCCCTCAACAGGTGCAATTTCAACAATATTGTCTTGCAAGCCACAAATGCACTATGAATTAGTGAATCCATGCACCAATGTCTCAGCAGGTGTTTCATTCTACGATTCATCACTTGTATCAAATTCACTAGCAATTTTGAGAGTATCTTCAGATTTTTCATCCTCTTCTCCAAGAATATTGTTCCAGTTCTCATTTATAGAAATGTTATCTGCTTTGTATAGGGCCCTGGAACATAATTCCTTTAATGCTTTCATAACAACATGCACACTCACTTTGTCTATCTGATACGCATTTTTGTATTGCAAGAGTCTTTTGAGAGCCAAAACAATTGTCATTCTATCGCTAATGAATTGTGGCAAGGCTTTTTGCACAACATCTAGCAGAACAGGCACATTAATAATTGATCTCATTAAGCCCATCTGGGGTCGTTTATAGCCCCAAGGCCTGATTTGTGAAAATGTAATTCACAGAGACACAAGTCTCTCTTCAAGTTTTGTAAGTGTACTTACATCTGCTAGTGGTTTATTACATCTTATTTGGTCAGGGGCTCCAAATTGTGGCAGTTTTCCATTTTCAAGTGACCGTTTGAATGGAATACAAATTTTTCCACTGGAAAAACGTTTTGTCATGTTTTGTCAAGCGGAGGTATTCTGCTTCCAAATCAGGCATGAAAGACTTACTATTTTTTGAGAAATTCAATTGATCGCAAATTGCACATGCAATGGAAGGAGTGTATTTGATTTGTTTCATGTAGGTGTGTCTTGCATCTTTCTTTTGCAGAGAAGCATGGGTAGAAAGTGTTTGTTGGTGTTCTTTGGAAGCAGTGCACAGTGTTGCTTCTAGCCCAAAAAATGTGTTTTTTTCTTCTAGGATAGTTGCATGACCATTGTGGGATATGTGACCGTACATGTCTATGTTGTGTTGTGCACAAGCAATTTTTTTTAGATTGTGATATGTCAGTTTCTCTATAAAAGGAAGCGTAACGATGTGTTTTTTTCTCTCGCGCGTGAACTTTTTCAAGTTGCGGTAACTTAATGTTCATTTTTTGTTCAAGGGAAGGATGACCTTATGGAAGCTGGGATGAATTTGACTGTAATTAAATATCATGCAACACTTATGCACATTCGATGTGATTTGGATGGCATTGACACTGGACACTGGAACGCCAATAGTTCCTATACAACCAATGTTTTTTTCTCTCTTACATATGAACTTTTTTAGGTTGTGGTAACTTAGTCTACGTTTTTAGTTTAAGCCATGTATGGCCTCATCACAACTGGGACAAATTCCACGCATGATTTTTTTCAAGTTGTGATAACTTAGTCTATGTTTTTTGTTTAAGCCATGTATGGCCTCATCACAATTGGGAGGAATTTCACGCATGATTTTTTTCGAGTTGTGATAACTTAGTCTACGTTTTTTGTTTAATTCCTATATGGCCTTATCGCAACTGGGAGGAGTTTCATTCTCATTAAACAACATGCTACACATATGCAGATTCTATGCAGTTTGGGTGGCATGGACATTGAACCCTGAACCAGTGATATGTCCAAGCTAAGGTTGATAATGGATATGTGTTGTATCTATTTTCAACGAGAGGATGTCAATTGTTCGATCGTAATTTGAGTCAATAGACCAGGAATGGATAGTGCCATTTGGCAGGGCCAACCAGACCTGGATATTTACTCTGAATATGATAGATAGCCATTGCAAACAGAATCTGCAACCCTCCACATTTCCTTTTTCATATGGCAGCACCATGTCTACAAGGTATTCCTGCCAACTTGCAATTGCCTGCACATTTTCTAGGAGATATGGTGAAAGGTGTTGATGCAAGAAACTAAAATCCTATTGGTTGTTGCCTATAATTACATTTCAAAATGAATGTACAATGTAAATCCACAGTGACTGCACATTGAACTATGTTGCTACCAAACAACAAATTGCATTGAACAGACTATCTCCACAGCTAGATACAACAATTGTCACTAGTTGCAAGCGATGGCAGTCTATGTGATGCATAATCCATTTCCACTACAATTCAAGGTCTTTGCAAACGAGGGACAAGTAAATATGAAGTCCCCCAAGATTGCATATGGACTTTTTTTTGTACAACAGTGGTTCATAATGACCACTGATAGCATTGACATCATGGAACAAGATGCAATATGGATTGTTAGATGCAGTTTTGTTGAGTAGTAGATATCTTGTATTTATTTTCAATGACCATGTTCCAATTGATATATTGAGCCAATTAGACAGCCATCGTATACAAAATGTATCTCCCCAAAGCCCCCTCTCATGTGCAGGCAGAATTGGAGATGCAGACAACCACATCTTTGAAAAATACGAAGCGACATCATGTATTTCATGCAACTACCCAAGAAAATCAGATTTCAATTCATATTCATACGACTCCAAGGCCTCAGCGTCGCCATTTTTTAAATAGCCCAAGAAATAATCTATCAATCCATTGCGCAGGTCAGTCAAGGAATAACAGAAATGTAGTAGAACCTGAAATGCATCGAAAAGGAAATCCCCTACAGTATATGAGAATGCATCCAATCTAAAAAGCCCATTGCTATGCAACACCTCATCAATGATGTCATGTATAATGGAGTGTGTATCTATTTCATACGAGTCAACATCTATTACCTATTTCATCTTTTGAACTATTATTTTGAAGTTGTTTCTTAGCTACTTTCATTTTGTATGAAAGCAGAGAGAAGGGGAAAAAAAGAATAAAATGAAAACAAGGAAAAAGTAAAAATAAAAAACTACAAGCACGGAACTACGTGCGAATCTTGATATGTATCCTTCAATCTTCTTCTTGTCAATTTCAATTCCCCCTAGTCACCACAACAGATGACAAGAAAACAAACCTACACTGAAAAGTGAACCAAACAGAAGAAACATCGCAAATAAGCAAGACTATAAATTTGTTGAGCACAAAGACCAATTTGAACCTATTCATGGTGTGCATCCTACAAGCTTCTCAGAAGCAAAAAAATTTCCGCAAAATAGAAAGGACGGGACAAAGGCAACAGGTGGACGCAATTTTTTTACCTAGAGAATAAAAGCATTTCCTGCCTCTACACCCCGGCGGACGGTTCTCCCTTCTGACAACTTCGGATTCATTTTCTAAACCCCTTTTCATTGCAAATTTCGAAATAGCTATGGTATAATATACAGGACGTGGCAGCCAGCACATGAAGATGCATGGTTTCCAGGAACAGAAAATAAGAGAACACAGAAAGATGTCCTGCAAAAGAATTTCGAGGCAGGGACTCCTGCCATTGAAAAAGCTTGTCTTGAAGGTGAAAAACACCAAGTAGAAAAGAAAGGAACACCAATGATACGATGGCAAGAAAACTTACCCGTCAACAAGGGATGACAAGAGATTAGCCACAAAACATGCAAACTGCAACAACAGGCCCAATAGTTGCAAAGTTGAAGAATAACAAACCAGTGAACAAGCAACTGCAACTACAGGACCTCAACTTTGCAAAGTTGAATCAAACAAGAAAAAGAAGCACAGAACAAACCAACGAACAAGCATCAACCATTGAACTAGTGATGCCAGAGAGGAACAATTTTGCACAATTTCACTGTAAACAACACCATCAAAAAATATGGAACGAAACTATACAATAAACATTTAAGGCTGGGAGAGCTGTTAGGTAAACACCTAAGACTGTCAGAACCGTCGAACAACGTCGTCCTGTGCAAACATTTAAGAAAGCCTACAGCATGGCAGGCCTGTTTACGTATGCAACAATGACAAAGACTCTCGAAGCATGCAACAATAAAGAAAAAACCACACATAGTAATATGCTAGAGAATGTATTTGAAGGACAAAGTTTGGATATGGTAGCATATCAATTAGCTAGCAGAAAATGCTAGGACAAACATTCGAACTAATGCTAGCATTAATCCACCTTCAAGCAATACATCAAAAAGTTTGGATATGTTACCATATAAAACATTGGGAATAGCGAAGACGACAATAAAACCTCCAATCTGTTATCCAATCACATCATTACATATATGGTATTTTTTATTATATAAAAATCAATGTTTTTAGTTCCCTAGCTCCAACAATAGATATTATGCNNNATGTTTTTAGTTCCCTAGCTCCAACAATAGATATTATGCAAATATTTGTGATCAAAGGACAAACTAATATGAAGTCAACCAATTATCTATTGCTATAGTCCCTCTATACCTACCACAGGGACTAATAATTGTTTATATTGTTGAATTAGTACCATTAAATAATTAAAATGTCAAAGGATTAAAATGTCAAATCACAATCAAATTGTAATAAAATATTGATGAAGCACAACTGGAATTTGGTGAGCTAAATCCAGTTTACAACACAGTTTAAATTTATTTAGGGAAGTTTTTTTTTTTTTTTCATCAGAAAACTGACATAGAAAATTCATCAATTAAACTAACCCTTAAAGCTTATTTATTGCCCCCCCGCCCCCAAAAAAAAATATCCTTGAGACTTATTTATTCAAAAACCTTGGGCGGAGGTCATACATAAAATGAAATGAAATTCAGATACTTCGAAAAACATTGTAGGGCTTGTAATATGCAATAAAAACGATTTCACCGTTCCAAACATATAAAAACAAAATTTATTAAATTTAAATAAACAAAAAAATTATCAAATTTAAATAAAGAAAAACAGTAAAATCTATTTTATCATTCCAACCGCATAATTTTTTTATCAAATTTCAATTAAATAATGATATGCAAGTAACAAGAATTTGGAATCAAGCTCGTATAAAATATGATATCAATTTTATGAGTTGAAAAAGTCAAATGAAATTAATAATTAAAAATCCTAAATCCAAATGTGATCTTTTAATTAAATATAATACGATCAAAAAGTTTGGATATGTTACCATATAAAACATTGGGAATAGAGAAGCCGGCAATAAGACCTCCAATCTGTTATCCAATCACATCATTACATATATAGTATTTTTTATTATATAAAAATCAATGTTTTTAGCTCCCTAACTCCAACAATAGATATTATGCAAATATTGGTGAGCTAAATCCAATTTACAACACAGTCTTTAGTTTAAAATATCTGTGAAATTTATTCAATGAAGTTTTTTTTTCCATCACGAAATTGACTTAGAGAATTTATCAATTAAACTAATTAAACTAACCCTTGAAGCTTATTTATTAATAATAAAAAAATAAAAAATAAAAAATAAAGAAATAAATAAAAACAAAAAACAAACCTTCAGGCTTATTTATTCAAAAACCTTGGGCGGAGGTCATACATAAAATGAAATGAAATTCAGATACTTCGAAAAACATTGTAGGGCTTGTAATATGCAATAAAAACGATTTCACCATTCCAAACATATAAAAACAAAATTTATTAAATTTAAATAAACACAAAAATTATCAAATTTAAATAAACAATTAAAAAACAGTAAAATATATTTCATCATTCCAACCGCATAATTTTTTTATCAAATTTCAATTAAATAATGATATGCAAGAAACAAGAATTTGGAATCAAGCTCGTATAAAATATGATATCAATTTTATGAGTCGAAAATGTCAAATGAAATTAAAAATTAAAAATCCTAAATCCAAATGTGATCTTTTAATTAAATATAGGTAACTATGATTAAACTTAATAAATACATTTGTGACTTAGTTAATCAAATATATTATTTGTTAATATAAAAAATATATATTATTTAATATTCGGAAATAATAGATAATCATGATTACACATAATAAAAAGATTTGTGATTTAGTCAATAAAATATATATATATATATATATATATATATATATATATTGTTTATTAACTAAAAAGATAAAATATATTATTTAAGATTTAGATAAATTTTACGTAAAATCTTGAAATATTAAAAATTATTTTTACAAAAATCATTTTAAAATATAAAATTTATAATTTAATAATTTTTTACTATTCTCTTTTACTTATTTAATAAGAAAAGGAGCGATTCTCTTTTAAGATTCTCTTTTATTTATTTAACAATAAAAAGAGTAATAGTTTATCTTTGTTTATTTAATTCTGTCTCTTAATCATCATCATTTTAAATTAAACAAATGAAATATCAAAGTTCTTTTGACATTTATTTAATATAATAATTTTTATATTTATTATTAAATATAAAAATAATAGCAGTTTCACGTATTTTATTTTCAGAATCTCTGAGGAAAAGGATTGAACGTTTACATACAACAAATTAATCGTAGTTGTTTCTTGGAGTCGGATCAAAATAACATATCTCCAAATTTAGCTATTGCTTGCCGACTATAACGTCACAGATTCAGATAAGCCAAAGCCAAAATTAAATTTTAAAAAAGTTCCAAATAGCCTATTCTTTTAACGACGGGAAATCCAATGACCTAAATGGATTTGAAGTTCTGGTCATTTGAGACGACAGTCGAAACACGTGCAGCAATGGATACAAATACCACTGTTTGTCAAAAACTATGGGCGGGAAACCGCTGCGAAGGTCACGGGTTCAAAAGACGGAGACTTAAGTAACAGCATTCTTTCTTGGAATTAAAAATAAAAATTTTGTGGCGGAGCAAACAAATATGCGGATAAGATAAGATACATACTTGTGGGTACTCGTGTCCACGTGTCGTAACGATTTACAAGGCACGATTAGGAGGGCGACGGACAGAAAGAGACGGGCGTGATGAAAACCTCAATGATTTTATTATTCAAAAATTTATTGTAGCACGGCACATTAACTCAACTCTCTAATCTCTTTTGGGATTTTATATTTTATTAGAGAAATTAAGGGTCAAACTCAGTAATCACGCGTTAAATTTCTTTAAAATTATCCACAGTCCTTGTAATTCATGTGCACATTTTCTTGTAATTCCTCTGCACTTGTCTCTATGTTTTCTGCTCCTTTCCCTGCTTTTTAGCATGAGAAAAGTTTATGATAGTTTTACTGTTCTAGCCATCTATCGTACACTTTTTTGGCTTCGATCCCTGGCCTCTTTCGGGGGACAGATCGTAGTTAATCATAGGTACTCATTTCCGAAGAAAGGGAGATATTATCAAGAGGAATTTAAAAAAAAAAAAAAAAAAAAAAAAG
>CBVK0103216997.1:0-14537 GCA_900067695.1 Picea abies | reverse complement strand
CTCTTCCGATCTCACCCCCAGGTTCATGTTGAGAAAGTGCCATATTATATCTCAACCAACACCATTACTTCTTACTAAAATATGGAGTGGGAATATAAACAAATAACAAATCTGAATCTTGTGCCTACGGATTCTTCTCAGGTTTTCATTATCAAAAGGTATAACAGAGATTCAAATACATGGTGAAAATAAATTGCTTACATATTGGTGTAATAATCAATGCACGATCTCAAATCTGGTTCTTTCTCCTTTACTTGAAAGAATTGTAGAATCTAGGTTGCATTTCCAACATATTTATTTTAAAAATGTGTATAGAGAATTAATTATTAAGGTGAAATCATTATCAAAGGAAGTTATAGTGTTGGAGGAAGGTTCCTTAGTCATACATGAACACTCCAAAAATTCTCTATTTTCAGTAGTACATTAGTTTGTACTTTGAATTTTGTGTATGTATGGTTAAGTTATTCAGTAGATTGTAAAGACATGTTTCCTTTAAGGTTTCTATTTTGATTCATTTTTTTAGTCTAAAGACTATAATGACCAAACATGAACTACTAAAAAATAAGGGATCAAAACATAGCAACAAGGCTTAGCAATGCATATTTTGATTTCTTGATGAAATGGAAAATATAAGTTTTTTTTCTTGGAAAAAATTATATATATATACTCCTAGAAAAATACTTAAACTATATACAAGCTTCATTATCCAAACTCTTGAAAACAAAACTTCATTTAAACATATTCATGTTTGAAATCAAAATTTTCAATGATAATTGAAAATTTCTTTAGATTTGTTTAAAAAATAATAGTGTTATTTCCTTCAAAAATAGGTATATATGTATGAGACTTATCAACAAGGTCGTGGGGATACCCTTTTATGGTAGTGAAACTCAATGATGCACAATTCATTGGAACAATAGTGATGAAACTAGGTTTGATTGACTCGGAACAACACTCGGAAAAATAATTCTCAAAGAAGTAATTATTAAAGGATCACTCAGAGAACTAGGAGATTTTGGAGAATTAGGACAAGCTTAAACAAAAGGAAAAGTAGAAATTACTTTCTTACAAGAAACTATAAATCTAACTTAGTATATAAGTTCGTCAAGTTTATCCAAAGTTAGAGTAATGGCTTCATTAGTGTCCAATATCATATTTTTCCTTACACGATCTAGAGCTACAAAAGTGGAGTCTCCATGTGAGAAATAAAACCAAATAACATAAAGCAATGCTCATCTTAGTAAATTTAGTTGTTCTACATATTATAAAACCTAGCTATGCTCCCTACCAACAAGGCCAAAATGTTATCACCCATAAGTTTCCATCTTGCAAAGATAGATCATGGAGTCCAAATAACTATAGGAAATAATCCATCACCACCTTGCTTACTTCCTCTCACTTCGAAGTTAGTGAATTTTAACCATAGGGTGGTATCCCTAAGTGATATGAGGGATCAATTGAAAATCAACTAACTATTAGTAGTACCTTAAATAAAAATAAATAAAGTGTTGTTCTATGTAAAAGTTTACAATTCAATAAAGCAGACAACAAGAATAAATCCACTAAAATGCTATAAAAATGCAAAAAAATATGCAAAACAAGATGTAAATATTTACTAAGGATGTTATCGGATTAATTGGTAAGTGTGGACACAAACAGATCTCCCTAGATCCCACTAGAAACTAGAACAAAACATAAGAGAATACACACTTCACCTTAAACTTCATTATCATATGAACTAGTTTAATGAGGTACAAGTGACATACCTTTTAAACGACACTTGATCCTCGCTAGTGTCGTCTTTGTAGCTCCTTCCTTGAGTTTGCAAAATAGTAAGCCTGTCTAAGAATCACAAACCAGCAAAGAGGGAAAACAAAGATACATGTATTCTAATGAAGTCTATGTATATGATCAAGCAATTACACAATAGAAGACAAGATGCTTATATAAGGAAGAAATGCATTATTGTATTAAGTGAATAGAAAGTGGAAAATACTACCCATGCCTTGATGTTGCAAGGTCCCCTTTTGATGTCTCTTTTCTTCAACACACACTCCTTTGCTCCAATGCCTTGAATGAAGAAGATCCACAATCTGACTTGAAGAACTAAAGCAAATCTCTCAAGCATAACCTGAAGTAGAACTCTCCATACAATTCTTAGCCTATTCAAACTTAGCCTTTTCCATGAGAGATCCCTCTTTATATAGTGTGAAAGAGAGATGTATGAGGATATTAGGATGATCTTACCAAATCAAAGAAGTGAGTAAGATCCAAACCGATCTGAGGCCACCTCATCTTATAGAAGATCCCTTTCTAGAACATTCGTGAAATTTGTCTTTCCCCAATATTTAAGCATCGTCGCACCCTAAGCACAAGAAACATGCAATGATGTCGCAACCCAAGTATAGTGCAGAGTGTGAAAATCAGACATCATCACAACCCATGCATATAGTAGGGTGCGACGACCTTTCTTCATATGGTTTTTGGTAGAGGAAAGAAAATCACTTTTCCCATGGAGAAAGTCTCTTTTAATATTTTTAGGGAACATGAAAATATGTTGTCAAGTTATCACCGAGGTGACCAAAATAATGTGTAACATAATTCCCCCAAAAGTATGAATATGAACTCGTGACAACTGAAATACTTTGTAGAATGTGTGTGTCAAAAACAAGGAGCGCATCGATTAGGAACCTACAAACAAACAAGCATCTACACAATATCATACCAATTCTGAGGTAGGAATTCCCATGCTCAGACTACAAGTGACTCTAATCATAAGTGTCAAGTAATTCATGGCCACTAAACATACATGTTGGATCCATGTCACCATGATTCGACATCACCACCGGGAATACACTGTGGATCTATGCTGTAAAAAGATTCAAATTCGAACATAGCCACGAGACATAAACAATGGATCTATGTGTTAGTACAAATCATGAATACTCTGTCAGAACCTAGAATGAAGTGATAATATCCAGTGTCTTCATTTTCATCATCTCTAAGTATGAATCTAGCCATGTGATTACAGGTGTCAAATTCGAACATGGTAGAAACCACTTGATTACCGGGCATTAATGAAAACCATTAACAAGTGTAAGGAAAATCACCATTGATGTAAATGAATCCCAAGGTACCCTAGTACAATCCAATGAATGTGAATAAATGAGTTGAATTCGAACACTCGATGGAATCTTCCAATCAAGGGTCAATTATGTGAACCCACTGTTGAAAGCGAAGAAACCTTCCATTGAGGCATGCAAGCTCTAAGGTGCTGAATGATTTCTAAGTTTTATTCCTAGATAATGACATGAAATATGTAACAGATTTGAGGTAGACCAGAGTATGAAGTGATTCGGAACTGACATAGGGAAGGCCGACATGGTAGAAAATTTATCATTGTAGATGGTCGACTCGATAGAAGGCTTGTTTAGGTTGGACTTCTCTTGAACATATGAATGACACGACAATTGTCTTGGTAGCATTGAATCAAGGAGGACCCAACATATGAACTTGTGTATGGTCAAATGAGAGACAAATGGATTTCCCAACCTGGATACAATGACGAAGGGGGGTGTCATGTTCAAGAGCGACTAGTACTTCCACTAACACAAATACAGAGACACATTTCTTTTCCAATTTTCCCCCACCATTTATGGTGAGTAACTCTTTATTTTTATGCAAGCTTGAGGAGAATAACATATGCTTGTTGATGTAAGCTCATCCTTCAGATGAGTCCCTAAGAGTATGTTTAACGAACCCTAAGAAGGAGTGGTTCAATCTCATATGGATCTTTCAATGTTTATTTAATGAATCCAAAGAGAGAAAAATCAGGGGTTTTTCATTTTTAGAGAGTTTGAAAAAAACTTAAAGAGAACTCCATAAGGTCATTTTTCATAAATTAATCTGACAAGACCGAAAAAGTGATAACCTACCTCTCATCAGATGTTTTCTTCAAATACTTTTACTAGTGTGAAAAGAATAATGTCGCTTGACTATCATTTCATTTTTAAGGAGTGTGAAAAGAGATTAAAGGATACTCCATAGGTTTCGTTTTTTGTGTCACCATTACAAGTTCGAAAAAACTACAAAATACTACTTGATTACATTCTCATGGTTTTATGAGCGTGAGGAAGAATTAAGACTCTACTAGGAGTTTTTCCTGAAAAAACCCTAAAAGGATCTATACTTGCGACAAATATATAAAAACAAACCAAAAAAGTAGACCCTTGTTCCAACGTCTCACCTCTAGACTATTCAATCTACAAAAATCAATCACTTGTAAAGTTGTTAGGAATTTAGGGTTTGGATAAAGAATAAAAGTAATATACTATGAAAATGAAAAAATGATAAAAGTCAATAAAAATAGGTAACAAACCACATTTACCATTTCATTTGTAGTTTTGCCCAAATATTTCTCCAAATCCCTTTTTCACCTCGATTTTCAATTGTTGATTGCGGAGTGCACGACGGGTAATTTCACGAATCGTCTCCACAAAAGAGGTAATCTCCCTCTCCTTCATCTTTGAATGGTTTAAAAATTTATTTTCATTGGTTTAAAATGTGTTTTGGGTTGATGTTTTATGGGTTACCCATGCATTGAGTTCATCACAGGTTCTCTATATCAAGAACCACGAAAATCTAGGATTGTCGCAGGTGACCCTATAGGTAGGGTGCGATGACGTCACACTGTGCGAATGCACAGGCCTGTGACGACCACAACCCAAAATTTAAAAAATATGAAACCAAAAATAAATAAAAACCAGGAAATATTTAATGTGTCTGATCTCATCTTATGGTTCCTTGGCAGATTTTCCACGGTTAATATGTTGGAGTGGTGCAAATGAGAGCATGAAGAAGAAGATTACTTCATCGGGAACAACCAGGGAATAGTTATGGCCCTTCGGAAGTGTGGGTTACTAAAGTTATTCAAGATTCAGGGCATGAGGGCCC
Organism: Picea abies; assembly: GCA_900067695.1. Lineage (NCBI taxonomy): Eukaryota > Viridiplantae > Streptophyta > Pinopsida > Pinales > Pinaceae > Picea > Picea abies. Next base: position 9,584 of record CBVK0103216997.1, on the reverse strand, counting down.
TGTTGAGACTACTTGAGTACTTGACTCACATGTGGGATGTGAATGAGAAAGCATTTCAGGTGGGTGCCCACACACTCACCATAGATATCGAGGATATCTATTTCCTGACAAGACTATCTCACCATGGTTTGCGAGTAACACTTAGAGGTAGTAGGGGTGGTGGTGAGCTTATGAACTACTACGTCAATCATCATTGTGTGTCGGGTACCAAGAAACATAGCGATAAGGTAGCTATCAAGGATGTCCGAGATTTTCCTTTACAGACTATCCTCTATACTATTACTCATATGGCAGGAAGTGAAGCTCTCCACATGGATCTACAGATCCATTTTTAGTATGCATTGGATTTTATGGAGTTCTGAGTCTTCAACTAGTGCGAAGGGGTCTTAAAAATCATGAAGAAACAACTTACCAAGTGCAAAAGTGGTGGGTTAACAAAATTTGGATATGTGTCTATTTTGGTATCCTTATTCCTAGAGAGGGTCTTTTTTCTATGCTTATAGATGGAGTGGGGTATACCTGCTCCATAGGATCCAAGTATGAAGATATGGGTAGACCTCATGGCTCGACATGGAGGTGGTCACATTGTTAGATATGACAGTGTCTTCTTCCAGTGGCCGAGGACTCAGTTTCTCATGGTCGAAGATTATGCATATGTCGGGCTATATTTCCATGGAAATATGGACCTAGCTCTTCCCAAAGGTTCCTAGTGGGGGGACATAGGTAAGAAGGAAATTTTGTTTATATAATGTTTTTGTTATTTTTAAAGATATAAGATGTTTTTTGTGTTATTTATCTGATGACTAATTGAGTGCTCTTTGATAATGTAGATGTGGGACCTTGTCATCCTCCAGTTTCATCCCCTATCTAGAGGTGAGTGGAGAGAGATGTCATAGCAAGAGTAGCTATTGTCGATTTCTAGACCATAGAAAAAATATGGAGGGACTCACCATGAATGTCCCTGATGCCACCTCAGATGATATTACTAGGCATTACCAACGCCACACAGTGGGTGTATCCACATCCATCGTTCAACTTCTCCATAGAGTAGCATGGGTAGTCCTGTAGCGAGCAACATCCTTGATGCTTTTTTACATGAAGCTATGAGCTTCACATCTGATATTTTGGTCTTCGGACAAAAACACTTTTTGTAAACTTTTATTGTTATATAAATATAAGGCTTCTATCGGCTTACTTGTTGTATGTACAAAGTGTGATTGGATTTTATAAATTTATCAAATGTATGTCTAACACATAATTATCCAATGCATCTATTAATGTATTTAGACATATAGGAATGTGTTTATATTCAATGTAATCAAAATGATGTTCCAAGAGGCGAATCCATAAATATACCCTTAACAAAGTAGGACTTCGGATAAAATAAATGTTACTCAACTGTAGGACTACTAATTGTGAATAAAGTCATACAATAAGATGACAAATTCCAAGTGAAACAATGTCAATTAACAACTCAATAACTGCACTGTATTCCATGATATTGTTAGTTTCACGACCCAGGCAAACACCGTGTAGACTAATCAATTCATCAGTAGGTGCATATATTTCCCAAGAAGAAGACACTAAGTTTTGAGTACTGTGACTAGTGCCATCAAGGAATCCAATGTAGGTTAGTGAATAAACTGACATCTAGAAACCAAGCACAATGAAAGGTAAGAAGTTGAAGGGAGAAGCCAAAAACGAAAAATCACACAAGAGTATGATACATAAAAATACACAACACTCATGCAAAGGTGATTTAATGATAGTACTTCTTCAAGTAAATCCCATTTATGGGTTCACTCAAATGGATTCCATCATAATCAACCAGCTCATAAGCCCCTTTCTCCAACACTCATTTCACAATATGAGGACCCCACCACATGGGCTCGAATTTACCAGCCCCTAGAAAATCACGATCTTTCTCGTAAAGAAGAACTATATCACCTTAAAAAAAAGACGTGGTTTGACATGATTGTCATATTGATCTTTGACACACTTTTTCTAAGTTTCAATAACTAGGGAAGCATCATGACAGGTTTCGTCTAATTGCATCAAGTACAAAAGACGTTCCTCTTCAGCATAGGTGTTGGGGAGAAATTTGACGGCTAGTTTCAAAGATGGGATTTCACATTCAATCGAAAAAATTTCTTCAATACCATATACTAACTGGAAAGGTGTGAATCCCATGGCAGACTTAAAGGATGTCTAATAGGCCCATAATGTCGAGAAAAATATTGTCTGCCAATTTGACTTATGAATTCCTACCATCCGTCTAAGAATAGTAGTGAGAAATTTGTTGATTTCTTAAACTTGTCCATTGGCCTATGGATAATAGGGGGTTTAGTTTTCATATTGAAGACCCAAATTATCATTAAGTTCAAACATCATGAAGTTGTGAAAATGACTACCATGATCCGTAACGATGGCTTAAGGGACACCAAATCTAGTAATGATATGATTGAATATGAACAACGTTGTAGTTTTCCCGCTATTATCAAATGTGGGCATTGCCTTGACCCATTTAGTGAAATAATCCACAACTACAATAATGTAACCATTCACCCTCATCGAGTGAGGGTTACATGTCATGAAGTCAATGCCTCATTTATCGAATGGACCAATGGAAACTATAGGGTGATGAGGAGAAGGATGAGATCAGATCTTATTATTGTAGGTTTGACAAGCGTGGTATTTCTGGAGGATAGTAATGAAATCCTTCAACAATGAAGGCCAGAAATAACTAGCTTGTAAGATATTTTGCACAGTGGCATACCCAGACATATGACCTCCACATGATCCAGAGTTACATTCATTCAAATCTTTCTCAGCTTCATCATAGGTGAGACATCGTTGAAATATGGAATCAATACCACAGCGGTAAAGAGTATCACCAAGGATAATGTATTGATGGGATTGATACCGTATACAATGATGATATGTACTTGAAAGATCAAGCTGAAAAGTTTAGGTCTGGATATAGATGATAATATCTTTGTACCATACATCATCAGAACGGATCAGAAAGAGGGATTCGTCAAGTAAGGAATCCTCTTCCACAGTTTCAATTTCAGTAGAGGGAAGGTCACATATCAATTAGACAAAAACCAAAGACTTCTTTAACTTGGCGCGTTCAAAATCCAAATCAAAATCTTGGAGAATAACTATTAATTTATAGTACTTTCCCCCCAACAATTTTCAATTAAAGATGTGTTGCATGGGATTGCAATCGAAAATGACTGTGGTTTTGCGTAATAATATGTAGTGATGAAAACGTTGAACATGTTGAACAACTGCCAAGGCCAGTTTGTCCACATGTAAATATTTGGTTTCGGTGGTCGTGAGACTCTGACTAAAATAGTAGATAACATTTTCATCATGTGAATTATCCTCTTGGACCAAAACCATAGTGATAGTAGAGTCCAAAGAAGCTAATTACAGGAAATAATCTCGGCTATAGTCAGGTGGAAAAAACAATGGTGCAAAGGTTAACGATAGTTTCAAAGCTATACAATATTTGTTTGTAGTGTCATCCCATATGAAATCGTAACATTTCTTGAGAAGTTGATTTAATCCTTTCATTAATTCAACGTAGTTTGGAATGAATCGATGTAAAAAGTTTACCTTACCTTGCAAACTTTGGAGTTGGCGTAGCATGAAAGGAGGAGGTAAATTGAGAATGGCCTCAACCTTCAAGGGGTCTACCCTAATCCCATGTATAGACACGATAAAACAAAGAATTCATCTGGATTCCACACAAAAAATACATTTGTGTGGATTCAATTGTATGCGATAATGACGACAGCATAGGAAAATGTGTCGGGTGATCTTGACGACACGTAGAATGCACTGGTAGATCATCTAGATAGGGTTGTACATGTTCTTAATGTCATGAAAAGCATAAGACATAGCACATTGAAAAGTCACACCAATATTTTTTAAACCAAAAGGCAATTTCTGGTACACAAAGGTTCCCCAAGGATAGATAAAAATAGTCTTATGTTGATCTGCAGGTAAACTATTGATTTGATTATAGCTGGAGAAACTGTCCATCAAGGAGAATATTTCACTATCGGCACAGTCGTCAAAAATATGGTCAACGAAAGGAATTGGATAATTGTCTTTGGGAAAAGCTTTATTTATATCCCTATAATCTACACAAATGTGGATAATTCATTGTTTCTTGTTTACCGGAACAAGATGAGATACCCAATCGATCAAATCCATAGGATAGACAAAGCCATCTTTAAGAAGTTTCTCAACTTCAATATTGATATCAACAACTTTACGTGGATGTATTGGGCGAAGTCTCTACCAAATGGTTTAGCATCCGGATAAGTCTTAATCTCATTCACAACAATATTAGGATCAATACCATGAATTTCTTCATAACTCTAGGCAAAAACATCACGAAATTCTAGGAAAAGGGATTTATAAGCATGGACCTCATCAGTAGAACATGAGGCACCAATATGAACATTTTCCACGACTCTGGGTTTAATAAATATGTCAAGAGGATTGATAGGTGAAATTTTACTCAAGTTCCTTTCATACAAAACATCGTGTGTTGACTCAGGAACATACAAAATAACAACAACGGTCGACAAAGTCGAAATCCATTGGTAACTTTCTAAGGTCTCTCATTCTAGGAAGAGAATAGAATGATGACGTCCATCGTCCCATGGAGTATCTTCCATAGACATGCATGTCATGATCATCTCATCAGTAGGAAAGATCATGTGAAATGGATCAAGAGATGTATCACCGAGATAAGAAGGAGAAGAAGTTGTTGATTGAATAGCTTGATAAGGTGATTCTACCAGAATTCAAGGAATTTAGTCTCCATAATGAAGGAAATCACCAGAGCTAGGTACTATCCATGGGTCATAAGACTCATGAGTTTCAGGAACAGAGGTTGAGATCATGTTAATAGAGGTGAAAAAAGTAGGAGGAATATTGAGTGGTGGAATAGGAAATGTACCCATCAAGTTTGAATCTCTTAAAATATCCATTCCAACATTCTCATAACCGAGAGGTGTTTTCGAGATAAAAGGTATGTTGCTAGTACGAGAATCGGAATTAAAGAAAGCTAGTTGATTGACAGTAATGACCTTTCCTTAGTGTGGGAAATGTAACACACGGAAAATCATATACACAGCTGCGTGCATGGAATCAATCCATCTACGCCCAAGTAGAAGGTTATAATCAAGAGGTGCATCAAAGACCTCAACCTTGACATTGACTGCTTCACCTTCTAACATAATAGATAACGAAGGAAGAAAATTGTAAGGGTTGAACCCTGTACCATTGAATTCCTTAAGAGTATTGTACAACTCGGTAAGGGTAGGAGATCTAATAGCTTTCCAAAAAGTAACAGACATATCGCAAGTCGAGGCTCCTTCATCAATAACGGTTTGACATATATTCTTATTTTTCACAACAACTTGGATCTGAAACACTAATTGAGGAGGAATCCTTAGAATATGATATTCCAAGTCAAATATTATCAAATTAGTATCGGTAGGATCAATTCCACTAATGGCCTTTAACAATGCCTTTCGTTGAGTAGGACAACTCTGAAGTACTTCAAGAGATGAAATCGTAGAGGGTTCTTGTGCAAGGTCTTCTACAATACAGTAGTTTTGGGAAGAATGTGCGTGAGGATTAAATGAAGACTTCTGAACAACTCCCTTGGGAGGAGGATGAAGAATTGTATCTAGGTCTGGTCTTTCGAGATGAAGAGAATTGTTTGGAGGTGAAGTTTGGGGAGGAGGTTGAACCAACGAAGGTGGTAAATCATCAAATTTCTCTTTTGAAGGAGAATAATATTTGTCTCGAGTTGTGAATTCAACTTCGTTGTTCTTGGAGTCACTAGTACACATAAAGACATAAGACGTGGTAGAAGGAGAAGGCTGGTCATGAGTGACCAACTGGGCCTACTGCTGAGAAGGAAAATGTTGTGACAATACGGTGGGTGTAGGAGGTTTCTTGGTCCCTTGCAGGAACTTAGTAACCTCAACACATCATAGAAAATCTTCCGTATAATGATCATCACCACAAATAAGGCAAGGGTAACGAGGTTTATGTTTGTCCTTGTCATCAACAGGTTGCACTTTGGGTTTCTCAGATTGTTGATTATTATTTTTGTCCTCCTTATTCTTACCCTTCCCTTTCTTTTTATTTTGATTTTTACCGGTAGGTGTAGATTGAACCAAATTAAATTCAGAAGTTTTACCTAGGGAAGGACTAGGAGTAGGAGTATTTTGTACATTAGAGGTGGTAGACTTGGGATTGGTATGATTGGCTTGTGTAGATGGAGTCTCAACATGATAAGTTTCAATCACACCATCAACAACATGAGAAGGTATTGGATGTGTTGGGGTAGGATTCGTGGATGGACAAGGAGCATCAAGGATCAAGTCATAGAGTGTTCTCGTTTATGAATAAACAAGATCTAGATATTGAGCACAACTAATCGCCTACTCTTCAGTGACGACAACACCCATGGAAACATCACAGGAAATAGGACCAATGAGCGATATGGTAAACCACTCAGCCAATAGTTAATTAGGAAGGGGAACTTTGATTAAGCATATTCTCCTCCTTTGCTCATGGATATGATTAGAAATATGAGTGGAAGAGGATTGTTTAAAAGAACTCAAAATTTTGGTTCATGTCTCATATCGAATAGGCAATTGGTAATGTGTTAAGAATTCCATGTCTAGGATGTTGAAGTCATTAAAGAATCATCGTGGAAACTCAATATACCATTTGGCTATCGAACCTATGAGAGTTCGTTGGAAAATTCGTAATCTTATGGAGTCATCCATCAACAACTTGGACAAACACCATATATGAAATGTCATGACATGATTATTTGGGTCTTCTCTTGATCGACCATCAAACTTAGGAATGTCAGACAGTAATTTAGTCGGTATGATGGGCCAATAAGGAGAATGCACAATAGGATCATTCAAAATCCTAGATAAATCTGGTAAATCCAAAGTAGAAAGAAAAGGCAACTGTCTATTCACTTGAGGAAACTGGTAGTTTTGAGGAGGTAGTCCCGTAGGTATACCATAGGACCATAAGAAGTCTGTAGTTAGTTAGACAGTCCTGACAGATTCAGTTGTGGAGGGTTTTAATTCAAATAGACAACAAGGGTTGGTTGATTAGGGATGCTCCCTTCAAAAGGAACATTATACTGAATATTTTGACCCTAGGTAGGATTTATAGAGCCTAGATACAGTTGGCCGAAATTAGGGGGTACAAAAGAATTAACTTCAGGATGTTTCCCCCCAGATAGTTATTGATTCCCTTGGAAAGGAATATTACAAGTTTGAGATTGTAACGCAGCTATACTTTTCCCATAAACTGGGTTATGGGCTCCACCTTGAGGTTTCCCCCCAACTTGAGGTTGTCCCCCAAATTGAGGTTGCCCCCCAACTTGAGGTTGTCCCCCAACTTGAGGTTGGCCTCCAATATGATTCTAAAAACCTGGTGCCTCCAACTGGATTGGATCCACTAGGGCCAGGATGACTGGATCCTCCAAACAAATACTGAGGAGGAACGTAAGGCCCCCTAGAGAGAACCTAGGTAGGTGTAGGAACAAAATGACTAGTGACATTATACCCAGGAGGAACAAAAATTTTAGACCCTCTGGATGGATTTTGGACAGGAATATCAATGGAAGTATTCAAAGTGTCATACCTAGGGGGAAGTGACGGATTTGATCTAAGAGGAGGTGGTGTTCCAATAGGAGCTTGAGAGATAACCAAATTTCCAGTAGAAATAGTCATAGCTTGTGGGACTATGGTAGATTAGGAAATATGGAGAGGGAGAATTGAGTGAGAAACAACCAACAATTGGTATGACACTATGATGACATTACCGATCATTCCAGTAAAATGATCTAAAGGTACCGTATAGGTAACAAACGTCTTGGGATTTTGTGATTCCATAGGTTTATTAGAACTCGTTCCTAGTGTATCAAAAATATCGTGTCCCGAAGAAGTTCTCCAAACAGAATGGACAGGGATAGAGATAGGATTAAAAATTCGAGTAGTGTGAACTAGGACTCCCAACGAATCACTCTAAAAGGGTGGATCGTCCACACTAGACTCTATGTGAGGTCTAGTAGGTATCTGGGTATGATCTTCAGTAACAATTTCTCCCAATGAATTTAGCCGGAGAAAAATTGGATCTTCTCTAAGATTCAATAACGGGTTTATGAGAAGTCTGAATGCCTCTAAAAAATATGAAACAATTATGAATCCCTCTAAATAATGTGAACTTCCAACCTCAGAGGCTATTTCGTTATTGACCTCTCCCTTAGGATATCCCTCCAGTGAGTTAGGAAGCAAATGGAGGTAACCTTTTGGATCTTTCATAGGTATCCCTTGCATCCTACATGAATGGAGAGGGCTGATGTTGGCTGCACCAAATAAAGAACGAAACAAATATATGGCCAACTAGAGAAACAAACAACACTCACTAATAAAATCTAGAATCAAACCAAGCAAAAAAACCTTCTTATTTCAAATTCATTGGTTGGTGATGAAATCCAACGTCGTGAAGTCAAGACAAGAAGGAGTTGGGATAAAGTAGGTGGAAAAGTTACGTTGATGACCTTCTTAATGGACTTACACCCTAGTGAAATCTCCCCAGTATGGTCGCCAATTTTTTTATCAGATTAATCGGTAAGTGCAGACACAAACAGATCTCCCTAGATCCCACTAGAAACTAGAACAAAACAGAACAAAATGCACACTTCACCTTAAACTTATTACACGTATTCTAATGAAGTCCATGTATATGATCAAAGAATTACACAATACAAGAAAATATGCTTATATATGGAAGAAATGCATTATTGTATTAAGTGAATAGAAAGTGGATAATACAACCCATGCCTTGATGTTGCAAGGTCCCCTTTCGATGGCTCTTTTCTTCAACACAGACTCCTTTTCTCCAATGCCTTGAATGAAGAAGATCCACAATCTGACTTGAAGAACTAAAGCAAAGATCTCAAGCATAATCTAAAGTAGTACTCTCCATACAATTATTAGCCTTTTCAACCTTAGCCTTTTCCCTGAGAGATCCCTCTTGAGATAGTGTGAAAGAGATATGGATGAGGATATTAGGATGATCCCACCAAATCAAAGAAGTGAGTAAGATCCAAACCGATTGGAGGCCACCTCATCTTCTAGAAGATCCCCTTCTAGAACATTCGTGAAATTTGAATTTTCCCAAGCTTTAAGCATCGTCGTTATTGGGGTCCTATAATCATAGGTGACTTGATTCCTCAACTGTCTTTTTGGAATTTCTCCCATGATGAATACACTTGTCTTGATGGGATCGGTTGATTTCACCTTATTCCTCCATCCATTTCACCCGATCCTTCATCACCCTACCTCACCTTTCATGCCCTCGCCCTCAATTTTTTCACCCCTCCATTGTTTTCATCCCTACACGAATAAACAAGCTTGAAATAAAAACATTAGGTTAATAAAACTAGGTTAGGCTTGTTAATAATAAATTAATAAAACTAGGTTAGGCTTGTTAATAATAAATTAATTAATAAT
>CBVK0103216971.1:0-20783 GCA_900067695.1 Picea abies | reverse complement strand
TGTTAGTTCATTTTTGGGTCACATTAAAGAGGTGAAAGACAAACTAGTAAATATAGGGGAAACTGTTTCCAACACTGATATGGTCACTATTACCTTAAATGGTATGCTAGAAGATTATCATATGTTCATAACAGGTCTTGCAGCAAGGGAGAAACCTTCTACGTTTGAAGAACTGACAGGTATTTTGCTGCAAGAGGAAGAGAGGCGTGGGAATTTAAAGCCTCCGAGTAAAGATTTGGCACTGTGGTCAAAGAATAGATCTGTGAGAGGGAGATCAGGAGTAAGAGGAAGATGAGGCAGTTCATGGCATAGAGGCGGTTCATGGCAGAGAGGCAGTTCATCGCAGAGAAGACAATCTCCAAATCAAGGTATGCAATTTGACAGGAATGAGTCTAAGAGCTATTTTTATTGTGGTCGACCTGGACATATGGTTAAAGACTGTCATAAGAAGAAAAGTGACGAGGCTAGGAATAAACCTAGAACACATTCAGGTCATTATGCAGAAAAATCTTCAAATCAAGATCTCAGATTATTTATTGCTAGTGATGATATTGATGAACCCCCAAATTTTGACTCACGGGATCTTAGGCTGTTTGTGTCTAACGCTGTTTCATCTACTGAAATGGATGATTCTGATGCCTGGTTTGTGGATTATGGAGCATTAGTACATATGACTTGTAATAAAAATTGGTATGCTAATTTCAAAGAAACACAGAATGGTGCCAACATATATCTTGGAGATGACTGCGCTCATCAGATTAAGGGATATGGAGACATTCCCGTGACATTGCTGAATGGTACTGTTCATCACATTCGCAATGTGGTGTATGTGCCAGGAATAAAAAAAAAAGTTGATCTCTGTGTCCACCATTACAGATCAGAACTTGAAGGTTGAATTCTTCAAGAATTATTGCATAGTGAAGGATCTGTTGAACCACTTCCAAACTGTTGCAATGGGAGTCCGAGCAGGAGGTCTATACAAACTTGATGTTACCAGCAAAGCACATCATGCACTGACTTCTGCAACTATGCCAACAGAGATTCTTTGGCATCAAAGGTATGGACACATCAATCATCCTGATTTATTGTTATTACAGAAAAATAATATGGCTGAAGGACTTCCCATGTTAAAGAATGAGAAGGTTGCTTGTGATGGATGTGCATTAGGAAAGATGCACAGAGATGAATTCCCCTCTAATCCTGATAAGAAAAAGAGAGATTTGTTAGATCTTGTGCATACTGATATTTGTGGGCCTATGCAGACTAGGTCTTTAGGAGGTGCATTTTACATTCTGTTATTTATTGATGATTGCACGAGATACACATGGGTTTACTTCCTTAGAAGAAAAAGTAATGTTTTCAAGTACTTTAAGGAATTCAGAACCATGGTGGAAAAGAAGACAAGAAAATCCATCAAAATCCTCCGTTCAGATCAAGGGGGGGAGTATAAATCAGGGGACTTCAACAAATATTGCAAAGATAATGGAATAGTATAACAGTTTACAGTACCTCACACTCCACAACAAAACAGAGTCGTTGAAAGGAAAAATAGAACTCTGGTAGAGTGTGCATGCAGTATGATGAAAGGTAAGAATCTCTCAAATGCATTTTGGGCTGAAGCCATAAATACTGCAGTTTATTTAAAGAATAGAAGTCCAACAAGGTGTTTTGATAATGTTACTCCTTTCGAAGCCTTGAATGGTTCCAAACATGCAGTTCATAATTTGAAACTATTTGGATGTAAGTCTTTTGCTCATATTCCAAAGGAGAATAGGAGGAAATTGGATGCTAAAGCTATTAAATGTATTTTCATTGGGTATTGTTCTAAATTTAAAGCATACAAACTGTTTGATCCTGCTACTTACAAAGTATTTGCAAGTAGAGATGTACTTTTCCATGAGAAGGAAGCAGGAAATCATGACGACAATAGTCATGAGGAATGGCAGAGACTTCTTGATGAAGGAGTTAAAGAAGAGCAGCAGCAGCCCACACAGCAGCAGCCATCCCCGCAGCGACAACAACAACAACAACAAGAAGGACTCAGTGACATGGACAATTCAAGCAGTCACAGTTCACCTAGAGGTGAAGACAGATCTTCACAAAGTGGGTAGGAAGATAATCAGTTGAGAAGATCTTCAAGATAGATTCGGCTTCCTCAAAGGTATAAAGACTATGCCCTAATGAGTAGCATTTCAAATTTCATAGAACCCATGAATTTTGATGAAGCTAATGAACATGATGAATGGCGAAATGCAGTGGAGGAACAATATGAATCTATAATGAAAAACAATACTTGGGAATTGACTGAATTGCCTAAACATAAGAAGCCCATTGGATGCAAATGGATATACAAACCCAAGTTTAAATCAGATGGTAGTATAGATAAGTATAAGGCTAGACTGGTGGAAAAGGAGTATTCACAAACAGAAGGTATTGATTATGCTGAAACATTTGCACCAGTAGCTAAATCGAATACTATTAGAATGTTAATTGCTTTAGCTACAAACTACCATTGGAAGCTGCATCAGTTAGATGTTAAATCTACATTTTTGAATGGTGAGTTAAAGGAAGAGGCTTATCTTACTCAACCTGAAAGGTTTGTTGAAAAGGGGCAAGAACACTTAGTGTGTAAGTTAAAGAAAACATTGTATGGACTAAAACAGACACCTAGGTCATGGTATGAGAAGATAGACTCTTTCTTTCTTCAACAGGGTTTTATGAGGAGCAAAAGTGATTCAAATCTGTATACCAAATTTGATGAACAGGGGTATATAGTATTGATTTCATTATATGTTGATGATTTAATAATTACAAGAAATGCAGAGAAGTTAATTGATGAAATCAAGGAGCAGTTATCAAAGGTATTTGAAATGAAAGATCTTGGTGAGTTACATTACTGCCTAGGTCTTGAAGTTTGGAGAAATGCAGGCCAAACTTTTGTTTGTCAGAGTAAGTATATCAGAGAAATACTTAAGAGATTTAAAATGGTTTAGTGTAAGTCTTCTACTGTTCCCATGCAACAGAATGTGAAACTTTCTTGTGATGATGGTTCGAAGGAGGTGAATGGCACTGCGTATAGACAGATGGTGGGTAGTCTGAATTATCTCACCACAACCAGACTTGATATTTCATATTCTGTGAGTGTGTTAAGTTAGTTCATGGCAAAACCTCATGAAAGCCATTGGAATGTAGCAAAGGTAGTACTCAGGTATATAAAAGGTACACTTGATTATGGTATTAAATATATTGATGCATTTGATGTTGAGTTGACAGGTTATTCAGATTCTGATTGGGCTGGCAATCTGGATGATCGAAGATCAACCACTAGATATGCGTTCAACATTGGATCTGGGGTTGTTTCATGGAGCAGTAAAAAGCAGCCTACTTTATCTTTGTCTTCTACTGAAGCAGGATATAAAGCCTTTTGTGCAGTAACTTGTGAAGTTGTTTGGTTAAGAAGACTTCTTCAAGATGTTGGAGAAGAACGAAAGGAACCTACGATGATCAGATGCGATAATGAAAGTTCAATCAATATTGCGAAGAATCTGATTTTTCATGCAAGGACAAAACATGTTGAAGCTTAGTTTCATTTTGTTCAAGAAAAGTTGAAGTCTAATGAAATAACTCTTATGTATTGTAATACTAGTGAAAATGTTGCTGATATTTTCACTAAGCCTCTTGGAAAGATTAAGTTTGAACTGTTTAGGGAGATGTTAGGTGTAGAAGTCAATCCATTCTCCATTAAGGGGGAGACTTGGAAATAAAGGAGAAAGTGCCAGTTGTAAACACCAGTTATAAGCTTCAGTTGTGAGAGTCAGTTGTAGGCATGTTAAGAGTCAGTTCTTAGTTAAGAGTCTAGTTGTCTTTGGTTTGCATGTAACCGACTCGGTAGAGTCTTTTCCTATATAAAGATGTAATTCGTCTTCATTGAATAATATCGAAGTGAGCGTAGCCTCACCGTGTTTGTTTTGCATATTTTATTTGATTACTCCCAGTTAGCCCACTCCAATGTGGAATCTCTTTTAAACCACTTCCATTGGAAATTGTGGAAATAAAATTTAATCTGGATTTTAGATCAAAACACTATATAACATCACTTAATCAGTTTGTAATGAAGTCATTTCTCCCTAATTTCTCTTTAGTTTTTGAAATCCTGAGTCTAAATGTTCCTATTTTTTATTGGATATTTTCTAGGAATATTGGTCATATTTGTAGAAATCCATCAAGAATTTGTTGGATTTATATATTTAAGTGGTTGATTTTGTGTATTTGAGTGTTCCAAAGGTTTTTCTAGATAGAAACCATTTCTGCATTCAAAAATATAATTTAAATAACAAAAATTGTATTTTCCTATATATATATATATATATATATATATATATATATATATATATGGCAAAAAGAACCAAAACCTAAAACAATTAAACAACCCCATTTTTGAAATACAAAATGAGTAAAAAATTATTATAAAAAAAAACTTTAATTTAATTTTTATTTCTAAATTAACAAACCTTTAAAAAGCATCGTTAAATCTATTTAGTTTTGAATAATGATAAAACTCTATTCCTATTTAAAATTTCTACAAAATTCACAAAATTAATAACCAAAATGCTTAATAAAACAAACATCATGCAAATAGAAGTTCCGACTTTACAGTGCCATCTACATCTATAGGACTGGATGCTTGCTGGCTGGCTGGCTTGGTGAAAAGTCCGAGGAAGCCCACCATTCAATTTCACCAAGACATCTAAATATAAACCTTAAACAATCTTTTACTGTATTGTCAGTCTCTTAAATGGCTATATATACATAACATCGAGGGATTGAACTGTGCTTGCCAGCTAGCTTACTGGCATTTTCATGGTCACTGCCAGGTCATTAACAACGGGCTGTTACGATGGTTCAATGGAAACCAGCCGATACCAATCATTTCATTAGTTCGAGACTCTTCTGACTTAAACTTGGAATAAACATTTCGTAAGAGAATAGAAATATTGGAAGATCTGCTTGCACTACTACAACAAAGGGACTGCGTGGTTGGTTTTTGTTCGGGCTGTACTCCTTTTTCTTTTTGTTTTTCTTTAAGTGTTTTGATGACCATTTATTTTTGTCTTTATTGCTTGTTTCTTAGGATGATCTGGAGGTAGGGTTGCACGAGATTTGATTGGTAACTGGTTCAGTGGTGACAATGTTTTGTTAAGTTGGCTACTTCTAGGATGGAGCTTGAAGCAAGTGGTTTATTGGGCGTGTTCGACGAGGAGAACTGGGACCATGAGGGTCTCTTCAAGGCCGTTGATGAGTTGTGAGGATTAAATGGTGGTCAAAGCATTTAGAGAATACATTAAACCCTTTAGAACCGTCACCTCCAGGTTTTTCTTCTCCTTCTTCCTTTGGGCTTGCTCCCTTTGATAACAAAGTCTTGATTTCACAGTCCTCTCGATCTCCTGCTACACATGACCGGTTTATAACACTAATTTATGCTCGAGCGAATTATTTTCAGGTGATTGGTAACAAGGGAGGAAGTGGTTTAATTCGTGTGGACGTTAGGACTGTCAAGGATCCTTCCCCGTCTCGAGTTTAGAGTGGAATTGAGAGACATAAGGTTTCAGGAACTAGGAAGGCTACTGGAGTCTGGAAGCCGAAAAAATTACGTCGCCGACTGGTTATTGGTATGGACGTCGGTCTCGAGGAGACGTGATAGCTTGCATTATGCACACTGGTAGGACGTTTCTCTTACAAACATACGTGTGATTTATCCTTCTTGGACTGGATGAAGGAGATTTGGCTTCCTCGGCTAGGTTATGTCCTGACTTTTATGATGCTAACCTGTGGTTGGTTTAGCCTTCTTTTTAAGAACCCTGAGGATGCAGAGTGAATTCTAAATCAGTTTTGGGACTACAAGGGTGGAAGCCTAATGTTGAAATGGTGGAGAATAGGCTTCAACCCGACAACTGAGTACTTCAGTCACATGCATGTTTGGGTGTTGTTACCTGGACTTCCCTTAAATTTCTAGAACTTACCTGCACTTACAACTATTGGGAATTTACTTGGAAGATTTTTGAAAGTTGATGAAGTCTGCCTTCACTTGACAGATAAATGATTGGTGTGAGTGCTGGTTGAGTTAGACTTGCATGCGGGTCTAATGGACTCCATTGAGCTGGAGTGGAGAGGACATGTTTCGGTCCAACGTTTGGACTATCTTGGTTTTCCTTTTAGGTGTACCTCCTGTCAACAAATGGGTCACCTAAGGAAGGATTTCCACCCTGCAAATGTTTCCATAGAGGAGGGAGATGATCTGACTTCTGGCTCAGTGGACCCGCTTTATTTGGATGAAAGCCCGCTAGGACATAGTACTATGGACGTAGATGTTATAGAAGACGTGGAGGAGTCTCTGGATGACACCTCCAACACACTCATGGGTAAGATAAAATTATTTTGTCCCTCTCTTTTCTTAAAGATATCCTTATGGGAAAGGGACTTTCTGGGGAATTTGGTTCTGTTACTTGCAGTATCTTCGGGTTCTTCTAGGAAGGGGATGAACTCCGTGGCTAGGGAAGCAATTTTAGGGGCCACAAAACCTACACTGTCTGGCTCTCTTAATACCACACAAGACTCTATTTTGTTAGAACCTTCGAACCCTCATCCTTCTTCCTTGACCTCACAACCTTTTCCCTCAACTGCCTTGACTGATTTTGATCCTTCCTTGGCTCTTGTCTACGAGTCTTTAGCTTCCACTACAAAAGATCCCAAGGATACGATACCTCTACAGACCTTTTGGGGATCGAAGGTTTTTGTTAATCTGCTTTGTGATTTTGGTGTTGCTTTGTTGTCGAATAGACCAAATTTAAATAGGAAGCTGGCCTGGTCAAAAGGCTTGAGCTCAGAGGTGTCTCCTATAAAAACTAGGAGTGCTCGGAAGAAACAAGAGCTGGACTCATCCACCTTTGATTTACCATCTTCTTCTACTTTGGAGAAAGGGGCGCTTAGAGGCATGAAATCCCTTGCAAGGGCTAAATCATGATCCTCCTCTCCTTAAATGTTAGAGGGGTGGGGGGTCCCCTAAAACTACCCTCCTTGAGAAGGTTAATCTCTTCTACTAAGCTAGATTTAATCTTCCTTCAGAAAACTCTTGTGGATGAGGAAAAAGCTAGGAAGTTTATGAATGTTTTGTGTTCATCATGGATGCTCTCGGCCGTGAGCTCGGTGGGGAAGGCTTGAGGGCTCCTGGTGGTTTGGATCCCTAATTTGTTGGATTTGAAACCCTCCTTATGTGTTGGTGGTATTCTATTGACAGGTGTTCATATCCCCGACAACAGAAGGATTAGCTTTATAATTATTTATGGTTTGTGCTCTAGGTGTAGATTATTTTGGGAGAATTTGAAAGCTAGTGGTCTCCTTGATCGAAGAAATTTGATTATTGCAAGGGATCTCAACTTTACGACTGGATTAGATGAGGTATGGGGGGCTTCGACCTTGTTAGATTCACAGGCTGCATTCTTCAGAGACTTGTTCATGGGACAACACTTAATTGACATTAAGCCTGTGGAGGTGGTCCCGACTTGGAGTAATTGCGAGATGGGGTTGAAAAAAATCTCTAAAAGATTAGACGGACTCTATGTATCTACTTAATTGCTTGAAGAATCGACACTTTTCAGATCTTGGGTCGATCAACTTTACATTTATGACCATGCACCAGTTCTCTTTCAAATTGATTTCAGTGTTAAGTCTGTGTCCTATCCTTTTAAGTTCAATTCGGCATTGTTGAAGGATGGAAGTTTTGGGGAATTGGCCAGAGACGTTTGGAATTCCTTGTAGGATTCAACGGGAGGCAGAGAACAGTTCATATTAGTAGGGAAGCTTAAATCATTGAAGGAGAGGGTGAGAAAGTGGCTAGTGAGCAAGAAGAAAAATGAACAACAGATATATGCTCAGCTTGAAAAGAATATCATTGATCTGATGAAAGAAAGTCTTGACCATCCTCTTGAGACAAAATCACTCCTTCGATTAAATACACTTATAAAAGAGAGGAACATAATGTTATTGGCCGAGGAGGAATTATGGCACCAGAAGAGTGGGGCAAATTGGATCTTGTCAGGGGACAAGAATACCAAATTCTTCCATAAGTATGCCAGCTATAGGCGGAACAAAAAACACATTTGGGAGGTTAAGGATGAAAAATAACAAGTTTTTATAGGGAAGGAGGCTATTAAGGGAGAATCTTTGAGACACTTTAGTAACTTTTACAAAGAGTCACATCTATCGATTGTGGATCAGATTGAGGCTGCGAGATTATATCCCAGATTGACAACAAATGAGGAGGTACAAGTTCTTGAAAAGTTGGTCTCGAAGGAGGATATTCTTGAGGTACTGAAGGGGTTTACCAAGGACAAGAGTCCCAGTCATGATGGGTGGACTGTAGAGTTTTTATTACATTTCTTTGATTTGATTGTAGATGACATTTGGGAGGCTGTTGAAGACTCTCACATTTCTGGTATGGTTAATAGATCTTTAAATTCTACCTTTATAGTTCTCATTCCAAAAATCAATGGATCGGCTACCTTTGGTGACTTCAGACCAATTTCCTTGTGTAATATATGTTATAAGATAATTACGAAGATCATAGCTACTCGGATAAGACCTATTATGTCCTGTACTCTCTCAACTGAACAGTTTGGGTTTCTTAGAGGCATACAAATAATTGATTCCATAGGCACAACACAGGAGTGTATTCATAGCATCAAGATGAAAAAATTGCAAGTGATGATCCTTAAGATTGACTTGAGGAAGGCCTATGGTTGTATTAGTTGGGATTATATCAGACTTGTTTTATTATAGTGTGGTTTTGGTCTTCCAATGACCAACTAGATTATGGGATGTATTACTTCGACCACCTATGTTGTCCTCATCAATGGAGAGCCTACTGATTTTTTCAATGGGGGAAGAGGTCTTAGACAGGGGTGCCCATTGTCACCTCTTCTATTTATCTTAATTATGGAAGGCTTGAGCATTGCCCTAAAAAAAATACAAGAAGAAGGCTTGGTGTCTGGTATTAATGTAACTAGACTGTTATGGATTCTTCATCTCCTTTTTGTGGATGATATCCTCATAATGACTAATGATTCTGTAAATGAGTGGTTGAAAATTCATAGGCTCTTGGTAAATTTATGCAATGCCACTAGATTGATGATCAATCCACAAAAATCATCTTTTTATCAGATTGGAGTCCAATCAGTTGTCTTAGATGCTATTAAATATTTCTTTCCTTTTGAAGTTTACTCTTTGGCTTCGGGTTTTAAATATCTGGGGTATTTTTTGAAAGATGAAAGGTACAAGGCAATGGATTGGGATTGGCTGCTAACAAAATTTGAATCTAGAATCGCTCATTGGTGTAATAGATGGTTGACTTTGGGTGGTGGACTAGTATTGGTCAAGGCTGTCCTGGAAAGCCAACCAATCTATTGGCTGACACTAGCCAATATATCATCTTCGATCCTACACAGAATTTGGCAAGTCACATATAACTTTCTTTGGAATGGCAATAAAAAATGTTAAGGATATCATTTGTGTAGTTGGCATTACATTTCTCGGCCGAAAATATTTGGGGGTTGGGGTCTGCGAAATCTTTTTAGCTCCAGTTGGGCAATGGCTGCTAATACTTTGTGGAGGGTATTAATGGGTGATGGACTCTAGCATCGTATTATAAAAGCTAAGTATATTTTATCCTTTTCTGTGGAGCATTGGCTAAGGATGGCACCGACTTCTGGATCATCCGGATCTTAGACTTGGAAGCACCTTCAGAATTCACTGAATGTTATTCTCCAGTGGACTGCCTAGTATTCGGGTTCTGGTACCATGATAGTTATTCAGAGAGACTCAATTATTGGAATGGGAGAAATAACTATATTATCTGATGGTCTTATTTCGACATTAAATCATCGAGGGATCCATTACTTATTTTAGGCTCAAGGGGTGCTGAGACCAGGAAGCATTGGGGACTCTTGGGTAACTAGTGCAGATTTAGACTTGCAAGGAGCCCATGCATAGGAATGGCAGAATTTTAGAAGGGAAATTATCAGTAATGGCATAAAAATTTGGCCTGGTCCGGACTTATTGAAGTGGATGGGTGACTCTTCGGGTAGGATTACTATCAAGAATGTTTACGAGGCTATCGAATGTAAGAAACGTGCTTTCTTAATTGGAGGATGGAGAAAGGTGCTATGGCACTGGGATTGTCCACAAAAGCTAAAGTTGTTTTCATGGTTACTAGCGGAAAATAAAGTGCTCACATGGGATAATCTACAACGAAGGGGATTTATTGGGCCAAGTATTTGCCATTTGCATATGAAGGAGGAGGAATTGGTTTTCCACTTATTTTTTGATTTCCCTTTTTCGAAGGAGGTGTGGATCAAAGTAACACAAATATTATCTCTAATAGGACAATGGACCGACACTTCTATCCCTAACTGCTTCAAGAACTGGAGAAATCTTAATACAAGTTATCCAACCTTCCCGACCTTCATTGTTTGGAATCTTTGGAGGGCAAGAAATGGTGTGATATTTGAAAATGGGAAGCCATCTGCTCATAAGGTAGTTATATTATCCCTCTTGGCAATGGAATATTATAGGCTGCCTCCTAGGAAGAAGAAAGTTTGGAAGATTACAAAGAATCCTGAGGTCAGGTGTTCAACTGGGTGGTTTGATGGTGCAGCCTATGCAAATGGTTTGAATAGTGGAGCTGGAGGTGTCATCCGGATTAATGAATACAGAGTTTTTAAATGGTATTTAAATTGTGGTCCTGGTACAAACACTAGAGCAGAGATGCTTGGTGCATGGGCTCTTCTAGTTTTGTCTATTTGGTTTGACATCATGGAGTTCTTTGTGTAGGGTGACTTGAGGATCATTATTGATTGGTTGACTGGCAGAGGACAACTAAATGTTTTAACAATGGAGTGTTGGAAGGACATGATTGCTGAGTTAAAATCTCATTTTCAGGCTATTACTTTTCAACACGTTTATCGTGAAGACAACATTGAGGCAGATAGACTTTCAAAGATAGCCCTTAATAAGATGCCTGGGAAAATTGAATTTTTCCAATGTGTGGGAGATCATGAAGGCCCACATATGTTCTTAGAGATTTTCTAGTTTCTAGTTGTCACCGATGATAATCTTTTTGTTTTCTTTGATGATTATGTTGTAATATATACTGTTGAAATTACTGATCGGTATTATGGTTTCTAGATAGTATGTCAATGATGACATTATGCTGGATAGTTTGGATGAAGATTAGGGGATCTATTTCTTGATATTTTGTTGTAGCTATTGGTGCGGAACTATATGTAATAAACAATTTATATCTCTCTATGAATATAAAGTGAAATTTTTTGTGTAAGAAAAAACAAAGGGACTGTGTAGAATTTCACACATGAAGATTGATGAAAAATAATTGATTTTACTACCATCTTTGATCCTGGGGCACGTGAAAATAAAATGAAGGAATTGAATAATATTGATAACACAAACCAATCCCATCACATGGTGTTGCAAGTTGGGCAACACCCGCAACCACTCCACTTGGGTGGTCAAGGGATCGGTAACATCAATCCCGCCAAAAATTAGGTATTTAGGATTTTGATATTCTAAAAATGTTTTAATTGAAATTTATGATTGGGCAGGGAGGTTAATTTGAGTAATTTCCTCAAGGCCGTGATGGTAGTTTGGAATATGGAAAATTAAAAAACAATTCAAAATTGTCATGGTTATGTCGACTACTAAGTATGCACGATACATGATTGTTGTAAATGTGTCTCTCTTGGTTAGTCAGTGATGATTGGTGATGTTGATTCCATTGTAGTCGATGCACCTTGGTGTAGTTGTAGTTCATGTTTGTTGTAATTACCCTTGCTCCTCAGATTTAGCAGATTCTAAATGAATTTGCAAGCTCCTTGTGATGCTTATGTTACACGTTAAAATTACTCAACTGGATAAGTGTCGCATATTCCTCTCAATTGTCGTAAGTGTCGCATCTTCCTTACAACTTTCGCAAGTGTCGCAAGTTGTTCACAAGTGTCGAAAACATCATTCAAGCATACTGCCATAATGACGACACTAAGGAGGCACTTAAAACATCTCATGTACTTGGTTTGGAGAAGGATAACTGGTTAACTGAAGTCAAGGGACTCTTGACACCTGAAAAGAGCTCTGAAACAATGGTTTTGAGGGTGAGCGCTCCCCTATATCAGCCTTAGGAGCGCTGGCGCCCCCTTACAAGGCTTTAGGGAGCGTTATAACGCTCTCCTGCCATTTTATAGGAGCACTACTCACTTTTGGAGCACTGGCGCTTCCCTTAAGCTTCTCATGGAGTGCTACAACGCTCTGATACCCCTTTTGTAGGAGCGCTGCCTAATCTGAGGCAGTAGTTGGCTCGTTGAGGAGAATAAGGGGAGGATCTTTCAATATTAGAAGGCAGTTGCATTCAAATTCTTGGTTTCATCAGAAGATCCCTGATCTAAGGAAGAGGTTCCCCAACTTTTTCTAAAGATAACTCAAGAGGTTAAGCTCCTCTTAACCTATATAAGCAAGCTCTATGATGGTGGGGAGGAGGAAGAATTATTGCATGAAACCTATGATCTCATAGGAAACATATAGTTAGCCAAAGGAGAGTGATCAATGAAGCTGCTGTCATCCAGGTTGTGGATCTTTCGAGTAAGGGTTAGACGAAGAGGACCCGACGAAGTTTTCGCATTCGCATCTACGATTGTAAGTATTGTTGTCGTTATTCTCATTAATATAACACGCTTGGCCTGTTTCTTTCTAGTTTGTGTCTAATGTTACATGAACTTATCATTGATAGATAGATCTGTTTTCAATCTAACGTCAATAGAGTAGGAAGCGGTTGTATCTTGTTTGTCTACAGGACTTAGCGAGGAGAAAAGGATCAAAACACAACTCGAAGCGTGCAGGGACAAACATCGATAAAGAGGTACTTCTGTTCTCCTTCCTTCTCATGTGTTAGTTTAGATAGATTTGAAAGGAAGTCAGTGTCCACGTTAAGCATTTTTTGTCTTAGAGTTAGGGTGAAGCTCTTAGAGGTGTTTTTAGATTTCTGTGGTGAGTATTTTCTATGGATTATCTGGCAAACAACTCTTAGAGGTGATCTACCTGTCCGCAGGGAGATTTTCCTACAACAGAAACTGGCAACTCCATTGGGGAGATAGCCTCAAATCGAAATTTCTTGTTTTGATTTTCTCCTCATTGTTTTGATTTTCTCCTCATTGACCTTGTTCTATCCCTTGATTGTTTCAGACCTGGTTCACTCCTCTTTTGATTGGTTTCATGAGTTGATTGGCTCCTTACCCCATCATACTCAGCATAGTTGTCGAGTTTGAATTGGAATTTTTGGAATTTTTTGACATTTTTGGGAGTTTTTGAACCTAGTGCCCCTGTCCTTGTGTTAACAGAGTGCCAACACTCCCCCATAGCCTTACACAGAGTGATATAGTGATCCTTGCCTTTGGAAACAGAGCGCCAACCCTCTTTTGGCCAAAAAACCTTCCAGAATTGCCTTTTTCAGGGTTTTTCTCTGTGCCTCTCTTGCTGGGTCACCTAGTGAGTCAATCCTTCTTCTTTCCAGCTTGGATATATGTCTTTTTCTTGAAGAACAAACATCTTACTATTTGGATTTCGTAACCTTCTTCACCATTGTTGTTGAGTTTTTCTATTATTTGGAATTTGAAACCCATGCATTGTCTTTCTCTCCTCATTAACTGAACGAAAAACTCTGGTGAAGGTCATCAAAGGCCTACAGATCCTTTCATTTTGATTTTGGTTAAAGATCATTGTTCTTCAACTTTTTATTTTGGGTGTGAAGTTTGATTTCTCTTTGATTTCTTCTTTTCTTTCACTTTTTCGTTTTGATTACGACGAGAGGGTGTATTGTTTGTATGATTCTTGCTTGTGTTGGTCTGATTTTCATTCATCCAAGAAGATAATTAGCAAGATGTGCCTTGTTTTGAATTAATCATTATTCATATGAAAACAATAAAAAAACATCTTCATGATTGATTGTGCATGTTAGAAGGCATCTAAAAAGTTTTAGCATCACGTCAGGATTTGATTGAGAAAAAATAATTGTTTGAAGACATTCCTTATTTGTGCTTGTTAGTGAAAAGAACTTTCTCTCTCCCTTAGATAGATGTTCATCGAAAAGAAATGACTACTTATCATATTTGATGCATTGTTGGGACTGAGTCACAATTCCATTCGTTTCACTTCCATGCACCCCTTTTGAGTAAAGAGCAACCATAAAATCAACGCTAATTAAAAGTTATCTAAAACTTTTTCTTTTCTAGGATCCTCCACCAATAGTAGAATAGGATTAGTACTTTGGATTAGGCTGTGAGCATAACTCTCCAAAGTTTTCAAAACAAACAGTAGCATCCTGAGTTAGGGAGAGTCAAATCCAATCATCGTATAAGTCTGCCTGGGATCCCCCTCTCACACAGGGGTTACGCACGAGGTCGCATTTAGGTGAGCTACGGAGACTAACCCTCCGTGGTTTAACTAATTGTGGTGGTCAGATCGTATTATGGGGGTCAGTTCGAGGGTAAATCCACAATTACTGCATGGAATCCTTTTAGTTGATTTTGGGCTCGATACCCTGCCCGTACGTTTTGATCGGATTGTCGACTGTTCCCGCCCAGGGCCTCACTACGAATTGGTAACCTTAGTGGCCATAATATTTAGGATCTTACACAAGGTGACGGTGACGGGAAGTCTCACTGTACCTGGAGTAGACATTGGTCAAACTCACTCGGGCTCCTTGGAGGGTAAATCCACAATTACTGCGTGGAAGATTGCACCAAGGCGTAAGTCCGTTAAGGAGCTCACCATTGCAACTGTTCCACCCCATCCCCACCCCTTCTTGACTTGATCACACGATGTTGGATTTCATCACCAACTAGTACGGTCATCGAGAGAAGGTCCTGTTTGCTTGGTTGTGATTCTTAGATTCTATTAGCGTATGTTGTTTCTTTTACTTAGTGGACCTTAGGTCGAGTTAGTGTTAATGGCATCGAATCCTAGGAGTACCAATGGAGGAACCCCTTCTTCTAGGGAACCTTATACCTTTCCTTCATTTAGAAACTTTGGTCCTCCATATGTTGCCACATTGAGTCTTCTAGGACTCACTATTGGATTACCAGTTTGGTTGTTCCCCAATCCGGTGATCCCAAATCCTCCCAATGTTTCAGTTGCACCTAATACTTTGGATGTCAATACACCACCCACACATCAACCTCACGTCGACTTTTCACCTTATTCACCCATCAAGTCTCCTTCCATTTCTCCTTCTTCACCTAGTGAAAGCTCTAAAGAAAGTAGCCAGGTTGATCGGAAGAAGAAGAAACATAAAGAGAAGAAGAAGAAGAGCCCGAAAAGGACCAAGACCCCAACAACATTAGATGTTGGCTCTAAGAAACTAGTTACTGTTAATAGTACTGGGAGTGTTGATGATATCAACAAGATTAAAATGAAGAATCCAAAACTCAAATTCCATTGCAGCCTTTGTAAGGGTGACCACTTTCTGAGAGATTGCCCCGATCTTACCCAGGTCTTAGAAATGTGGTCCTCCACGTCATCGGCCCCTGTCGGTCATGTCAATGATACCCCGTCAACTAGTGATGTTCAGGTTGGTAAGAAGAAGAAAACTGTCAAGTTCCCTTGCATGTTATGTAAAGGTAATCATTACTCTCACCTTTATCCTCGCATGGACGAAGCTTCTTCTCTTTTGTAAAAGCTTCAACTTCCAAAAGGTCATCGTAATCTTTCCTCCGACCCATCGTTGGTTGATGGATTGGTCAATCTAGTTCCATCCTCAGTCAGTCTGGTTGATCAGGTGGTCAATATAGTTTCCTCCTCGATTGAACCATGAACCCAAGTAGCTGATTGAGTTCCGTCATTGATCAGCCCCGCTTTTCATCAAGAGAGTGCCACCAAAGCGGTCGATCCGTTTCCACCCATCGACCCCATTCTTCCCTTGGAGAATGAAATTCAAGTGGTTGATTCGGTTCTACCATCGGTCGATCCCACTCCTCCTTTGAAGAGTGCCAAAGTGGTCGACCCAGTTTCACCATCGGTCGATGCCATTCCTCCATTGCGGAATGCCAAAGTGGCTGATCCAGTCCCTTCCTCGGTCAGTCCCACTCTTCCTCTGAAGAGTGCCAAAGTGGTCGATCCTATTTCGCCATCGGTCGATCCCATTCCTCCATTGCGGAATGTCAAAGTGACTGATCCAGACCCTTCCTCAGTCAGTCCCACTCTTCCTCTAAAGAGTGCTAAAGTGGTCTATCCAAGTCCACCATTAGTTGATCCGATCCAATCATCGGTCGATCCTACTCTCCTTCCAGAGAGTAAACCCAATACTGCTCATGTTTTTCTCGTTAATACAGACTCTACTATGCCCGGGGGCATTCCTCCTTCTCCTACAAAACCCCCTCCAAGTAATGAGGTCATCCTTTTTTATTGGGGTACGTTAACTGGACCTCGTCTTCCCTCCCACATTCCTTTCCAGATTACAGTACAGGTTCGTGGTCGGGACGTTCCTCAAATGCTGATAGATGAAGGTGCATCCGTTAGTATTTTGTCTTCTGTTTCTTGGTACGCTTTGGGTTGTCCGCAGCTTGCACCGGTTACACAGAATCTGTTAGCCTTTAACAGAAGAACTAGTCAACCTTTAGGGATCCTTCCTCAGTTTCCTGTAACTTTGGGAGGGAAAACCGTCTTTATCGATGTCATGGTAGTCCGAGACCCCTTGGATTTTTCTTTACTCCTTGGGCGGGATTATGTCTATGCCATGAAAGCTATTGTATCCACTCTTTTTCATGTGATATCTTTCCCTCACGATGGAAGAATTGTGACTATTGATCAACTTTCATTCATCGGCCTCGACTAGGTTACCTCCCTAAGTGGTTCTTATATGCAGACAGTATCGCCCCTGCCGCATGTCAATTATGTGGTGTTGTCTCCCATGCTTTCAAATTTCGATGATTTGGATCCGGTAGTTGACATGGTGATCTCTTTGGTAGGGTTATTGGAGCTCGATCTCCTTACCCCTATCATGACCCTCGACATGTGTTCCTTCCAGAGTGATTCTCTTCCATCCGATGAAGATCTCTTGGAAGCCATGACCAAGTCTTATCCCTTGACATGGTACCCTTCCAGAGCATTATCCTCTCAGAATCCATGATCAAGAAGCAGTCACGAGCATAGTTTCTCTTCTTTGTGGCAAGCTCGTTAAAAAATGAAACATAGGCTATGAGCATAGTTTCTCTTCTCTGTGGCAAGATCGTTAAAAAATGAAATAGAGGCCACTAGCTTTCATGCTGGGGGCATCATGAGCATAGTTCTCTCTTCTCTGTGGCAAGCTCGTTAAAAAATGAAACAAAGGCCACTAGCTTTCATGCTGGGGGCATGTCACGAGCATAGTTTCTCTTCTCTGTAGCAAGCTCGTTAAAAAATGAAGCAGAGGCTTTGAGCATAGTTTTCCTCTCTGTAGCAAGCTCATTAAAAAATGAAACAACAATCTGGGGATTGAACCCGAAACCCTGACCATAGTTCTTGTCCTATGTCAAGCTCGTTAAAAAATGAAACAATCACCTCTCCCTTCAAGTTGAGTCTTTCGCCAGATCTCGTAGATGTCGAGTCGAGTCTTTCGTTAGGTCTCATTTTTGAATCTTCATTTCATCCACCTGTATCCTTTTTCTCCATCTAGCACATAAATTGGTGACAACCTCAAAGTTGGCGAATAAATTGAAGCTTGGGGGGGGCATGTCTCCAGCCTTTGATGATCATTCTGGAGCTAATCCACCAGCTTTCAAGCTGGGGGCATACCGATATTAGTCTTTTTTCTTTCTCATGCTCGTAAATACATGAGAATGCAACCGGGTAAACTTTTATCTCTTTTTCGGACCCGTACGGATACATTAACACACGAAAAAGGAACCCTCCTGGAGTCTACTTTAAACCCTTTTTAGACTCTCTAAATATGAAAAGATTGTTGAGTGACCTTGCTTCCTTTCACACTTGTTAAAAGGTCAGAAAGGACATCTTTCAAGCGATAGTTTACCCCTTTTTCGGTCTCGTTGGACTACTGTACGAAAAAGGAACTGAGAGAGTTCTCTTTTAAGTGTTTTTCCAAACTCTATAATCCTGAAAAACCTTTGAGTTTTCTGTCTTTGGACTTGTTAAAGCACACATCGATAGGCCCACATGGGACCGACCCCTTACTTCTTCTAGTTCTTTAAACAAAGGAAGAGGAACTTACCGAAGGTGAGTTATATCGAGCATGTGTTATCCTCCTCGAGCTCATTAAATCAAAAGGAGGTACTCATCTATCTAGATGGGGGGAAAAATTGAAAGGAGCAAGCCAAGCAGTCTCTTGAGAACATCATCCAACACTTCTTAGAGTTGCCCTTGAACACGACACTTTGTCATTTGCACATATCATAATCCACTGAACCTCTCCACTGAGCCAATCCTTCGATTTCCTTTCACTCCTTTGGGTCACCCAACACAAGTCACAGTACCCACTGCATAGTTTTGGTCCATGTCATTTTTTTCTGTTGTGCCTCGGTGTTTAAGGGAAGTATCCGCCTCGAGAGTCAGCCATCCCAAATATCTTGCCTCAAAACTTGTGTCAGTTCATGTCCATTTGATCTGCCAATTACATCTCCATGTCGGTTTCATCTCGTTGATGGGGGATACATCAAGGCCCTCCCTCGACGAGTCTATTCCTGTCGACTCCAACACATTATCCAGGAATTAGGCTTAGGAACTAGTTAGTACTTTGGGACCTTCATGCCTCAATGGCAGGCCCCCTCACATTCGACAGTGGGTTTACATCATTGACCCCTGATTTAATGATTCCACAGATGTTCGACCTCAGCTCATCTATTCACATTCGCTGGAATGTACTAGGGTACCTTGGGAATCATTGACATTAATGGTGATCTCCCTCGCACCTGTTAACGGTTCACACCATTGACCGGTAATCAAGTGGTTTCTGCCATGTTCGACGTCAGGACATCTATTCACATGGTCAGATTCGTACCATATGGGGATTGGTAAGAATACCCTGGGTTGAGTGATCACTTGATATATGCTTTACCCAGGCTACGAAGGAATTTCTATTGGACAAAGAACACATACACTGTTACATAGATCCACTTTGTATTGGTCGTGGCTATGTCTTATCATATCGTAGATCCACTGTGTATTCTTCGTGGCTACGATCATTCCAAGTCATCAGAGTATAGATCCACATTGTATATTCAATGGCTATACCTTCTTGTCAATACAATTATGGATCCGCAGTGTATTTTATGGCAGCCATATCTCGCAAGTCTTGATCACCCAAGCATAGGTATGCCTGCCTTGGCTTTTGAAATATGTCATGATGTTTGTTGGATGTTTGTGTGCAACTTTCGTCAGGTTCTCCGAGTCTATACCCTTGCTTGAACATCTACAAAGTATTTCAGTCATCAGTTCTTATCTTCTAACTTCATACTTTGGGGGGCATTTTGTTACACGTTAAAATTACTCAACTTGATAAGTGTCGCATATTCCTCTCAATTGTCATAAGTGTTGCATCTTCCTTACAAATTTCGCAAGTGTTGCAAGTTGTTCACAAGTGTCAAAAACATCATTCAAGCATATTTCCATAATGACAACACTAAGGAGGCACTTAAAACATCTCATGTACTTGGTTTGGAGAAGGAGAACTGGTTAACTAAAGTCAAGGGACTCTTGACACCTAAAAAGAGCTTTGAAACAATGGCTTTGAGGGTGAGCGCTCCCCTATATCAGCCTTAGGAGTGCTGGCGCCCCCTTACAAGGCTTCAGGGAGTGTTATAACGCTCTCCTGCCCTTTTACAGGAGTGTTACTCACTTTTGGAGCGCTGGCGCTTCCCTTAAGCTTCTCAGGGAGCGCTACAACGCTCTGATGCCCCTTTTGTAGGAGCGTTGCCTAATATGAGGTAGTAGTTGGCCCGTTGAGGAGAATAAGGGGAGGATATTTCAATATTAGAAGGAAGTTGCATTCAAATTCTTGGTTTCATCAGGAGATCCTTGATCTAAGGAAGAGGTTCCCCAACTTGTTCTAAAGATAACTCAAGAGGTTAAGCTCATCTTAACCTATATAAGCAAGCTCTATGATGGTGGAAAGGAGGAAGAATTATTGCATGAAACCTATGATCTCATAGGAAACACACAGTCAGCCAAAGGAGAGTGATTAGTGAAGCTGCTGTCATCCAGGTTGTGGATCTTTCGAGCAAGGGTTAGACGAAGAGGACCCGACAAAGCTGTCGCATTCGCATCTACGATTGTAAGTACTGTTGTCGTTATTCTCATTAATATGACACGCTTGGCTTGTTTCTTTCTAGTTTGTGTCTAATGTTACATGAACTTATCATTGATAGATAGATCTGTTTTCAAGCTAACATCAATAAAGTAGGAAGCGGTTGTATCTTGTTTGTCTACAGGACTTAACGAGGAGCAAAGCATCAGAGCGCAACTCGGAGTGTGCAGGGACAAACGTCGATAAAGAGGTACTTCTATTCTCCTTCCTTCTCATGTGTTAGTTTAGATAGATTTGAAAGAAATTCAGTGTCCACGTTAAGCATTTTCTGTCTTAGAGTTAGGGTCAAGCTCTTAGAGGTGATCTACCTGTCCGCAGGGAGATTTTCCTACAACAGAAACTGGCGACTACACTGGGGAGATAGCCTCAAATC
>CBVK0103216927.1:0-10233 GCA_900067695.1 Picea abies | reverse complement strand
CACCTCTACCACCGTTACGACGAAGACTTGACCAACAAGGGTCATTCGAAGCGATCAGGCCATAGGAAACTATACCTGAGCCCACTCTGTGCGAAGACTATTTAACTCTAGAGATAACTACCATTTCTGACCTTGAGTCAAAATCTCTCAGACCATCCAACCCTCTGATTACTGACTTGTCAGCATCGATCTTAATTCAAGTTTTCCCTCCTGAGGTGACACTTTCAGAGCGCCAACTAGTCTTACAAGTGGCACTGGAAGTGAATGTTGCTACTTCATCTGGGAGTCCTCATACTCTCGTTAGGTCTACTACTGCAGGGGGAATCCTGCCTCTTCTCCTACCTTCGCCAATCCGAACCATAGTGGTCTCAACTCCCTCTACCTCAGGCACTAGTCTGATATCGTTATTGGCATCGAATGTCATTTTGTTTACTCAGAGTGCGACGATCCATCCATTCTCATATGGGATGCCCGACTTTGATTCAAACTCGGTTCTTACCTACTCCACCTTACAGACCATGGGTCTCAGGGAAGGGAGCTCAAACATTCTCGTGCAAGGGTCAACCAGAGGCGCTTCAATCCCCTTTAATTCTATCCCTTACGGTGGGGTTGATATACCTCCTCCATCCCCCTTCGCTTGGTGGTTCTTTCAAGCAACCAATCAGGCTTAATGTAAATTATAGCTTGTTTGGAGCAGGCAGTTTAGGACATTCGTCTTACACAATTTCACTGGGATCTATGTCGTTCTCTTTGTTCATCACATTTGGGAACAACGCTTTTTCTTTGGCTACTTTCTTGATTGGGAGCAACGCTGACTTTGGGCAACAAAACCCAGTGTAGGGTATTATTCCTTCACAGGGAGCAACGACTGGAGTTTTCTCCACTGAGGATCTTCAGAATCCTTGGTAGGGATCAGCTCCCTCGAAAGGGATGTCGGTCAAAGGAAACCCCTTTCTTTCTTAATGGAACCCCAAGAAGGGCTCTGTACCCATGCCCGTCAGATCAGTTGGGGGCATCCCCTTCCAAAATCCTTGGAACACAATGCAGAGAGCAATCCCCACACAAGCTATGTCATACAATTACGGGAGTCATCCGATGATACCCCAACAGATGCAGTTTCTGTACGTTGGTCAAGGCCACAGTTTCTACCAAAACCATGTCCAGTAGTCCAACTTTTCTGGGCAACCTAGTGCTAGTCAAACTCCAAGACCCTCTTTTCCTATAAATAGTACTCAACCTAAACTATCGTTTCTGGAAACGCTACATCTACCAGACTTGTCAATATTACTGAACAACCCAATTTGTCACGATTCACATTGGCCCCCCATGCCGACTAAGTTTCCCTTATACATTCCAAAATTTGAAGGCAAGCTTGGTGATGATCCAGGTGATCATGTGACAACTTTTCATTTATGGTGCTCGTCAAACTCACTAAGGGATGACTCTGTCTAGTTGTTCCTTTTTCAACGGACTCTTATAGGGGGTGTTGTGAAATGGTATATTAAGCTCGATTTTTCGAGGTAATCTTACTTCAATGACTTAGCGATGGTTTTCTTGAACCATCTCCAGTTGCTTGTGAGATATGATGTCAGCACGGAATTACTGGCCAACTTTGACCAAACCAAGGCTGACCATATCTCAGATCATATCCGAGAATGGTGGTGTCGAAAGAGATTGATGAAGGTCCAGGTCCCTCCTACTTTCTTTATTTAGTTGCTCCTTAAGTCTTTGGTTCCCTAAAATTCCCTACTCATGCACACATGGGCTTGGCCCTCTTACTTGCATATTTTTCCAAAGAAGTGTTGAAAAGATCTTCTTAAAAAACCATTTTTTAGAAGATGTACGCGCCCTGCACCATTACAAACCATGTACATACTCTTTATGCACCACTATAGCTCCCGTACATACGCATGTTGCACCATTAAAACCAGTGTATTCTTACAAAACTTGCAAAAAATAAAAAGTTGCAAAGATTTCATTGAAATTTACAGGCTATTGGAAGTTTCCCAACTAATATACCTACTATAGCCCATCACCCAACTGAATAAACATCCTTTTTCCATATAAAAGGATTTGTTGGGGTCTCATTTCACATCTAAGCATAAGAACAATGAAACTCTTCTCAATTTCACTTCCCCTCCTTGCCCAAGATATTGCTTCCTTTTGTGAGGCATTGCCTCAGCATTCCCTCATCGGCCACTTCTTCCTCCATTTAACCCATTCCCTTACATAGAGGTGATCAGAAGGTTGAGAGAAGAAGTTCATTCAAGGTGCACTTGGAGCTTGGTAAAGAGGAGCCCGGACCAGGTTCATGGAATGATGGACGACTCAGATTGTAAGGTATAATCTTTGTATGATGAATAAAAGAATTACATTTTCATGTCCCAAATGATAGTGTCTTGAGTATTTTTATTTATTTATACTTAGCATGTTAACATCTAACCCTAACTTATGTATAAATTATCATGTTTGTAGTTCTTGTTTACCTATCTTTGGATGCAAGTCATCCTTGGGAGGAGACATGCATTCAGTGGAGCTTCCAAGCTCGAGGAGATCATCTCCAGACATGGGATCAAAGGTATCGTTACCCGATCTCTTCTCACATTTGCTTTCTTTACATTAGTTTTGGTATGTTTGGGGTAGAATAGATAATTTATTAGCTTTAAGATGGTTATTCGCTCTATCTACATATTGAACTCTGTTGTAGTTAAAGGGAGGTTTTTCCCACTAGCACACTTATCGACTTATTCCTTCCCTCTTTTGTACATACCATTCTTGGAATTCTTTCTCTTGTTTTTCGTAAATGATCTCTACTTTAATAGATCATAATTTCACTATACTTCCACCTCTATGAACTTCTTCTTATAATACTTTCAAACATTTTTAATAGGTTGTATTTTTTATTCACTTTTGGTATTATTTATTCTCTTCCAACACTAAATTTTTGAAGCATAAACTCAAAATTAAGTATGTCTTCAAACATGTAATTATTCTCTCACCCATGCCTTCAACCTTCAATTTCATCTAACTAATAATTCTCACCTTCCTTCAAGAGAAAAACATAACTCAACTTTTCCTACCAAATAAAATTTTCAAATACTTCAGCCACTTGATCTAACTTTAACTTTCATTACACTACTTCATTCTTGAATTTAGTCATGGTGTATTACTCATTATATTTTTAAACAAATGTTGGATCTAAAATTTTCAAATACTTCAGCCACTTGATCTAACTTTAACTTTCATTGCACTACTTCATTCTTGAATTCAGTCATGGTGTATTACTCATTATATTTCTAAACAAATGTTGGATCATATATGTCATAGTTTGGATTTAATTTACAAAGGATTTCTACTTGGACCATGTCGTTCACAGTTCATGAACATAAACCATATTGCAAGCAACTCCTTTCAACATAACATTATATCATTATGGATACAACTTTTAGTGGATACTTTCATTTCTTTACTTAGTTCCCTTCCAACACAGATAAGGACTTTGCTGCTATAGAATTCTATTTTTATTTTTTATTTTTTTTTGTCTTTCTTTCATTTATGAAAAAAAAAACACACACACAAAAAGTAAACTAAGTAAAAGTAGTTATATGCAAGTACATTAAGTAAAAGTAGTTATACATATAGTACAACAATACATTAAGTAAAAGTAGTTATTCATATAGTACAACAATATTTATTTTCTTAAGTAAAAGTAGTTATACATAGTAGTTATGCATATAGTACAACAATACATTAAGTAAAAGTAGTTATTCATATAGTACAACAATATTTATTTTCTTCATTGTATTTATAAAACTAAATGCTTTTGTAAATACCATAAAAATACATTGAATGGAACTATCTATAAATATAGGACATTCTACTTAAATAAAATAATCTACGTTTGAGAAATTCAAGAGTAATACAAAGGGAGTATATACATATACAAAGAGAGTATATACATATCATTTGAAAAGGGAAATTGTTGAAGAACAAAATGTATGGAAGTGTACAAATATAAGACATGTTATGGTTAACAAAAATATTGATTTTCTTTTTAACATTTATAAAAGAAATTTTTTGTATATATCATATTGAAATATTGAGTGGAAGTATTTACACATATAAGACATGATTTTCTAAAAAATATTCATTACTAAATTGGTTACGTTTAAAAGATGTGTGTTTTGTAGTTTTTATGATATAACATGTTTAAGAAATTTAAGATTAAAACAAAAATATATATACATATTATTTAAAAAGGAAATATATTTAATAATAATTTAGATTTATCTGAATTTTGTATCTATTAAATATTAAGAGAAATCCTAAAAATAATTAAGATGCAATTTTTTTTTGGTGTATGAAATATTCTCACTTAATATATATATATATATATATATAATATGTTAAATTGAGTCAATCTTAGATGGAGTAGATAAATGGGGTGGAATTTATAATCTTCTTAGTATTGGATTGTAAAATGCACTTCATTTTTCTTGGTGTAATTAATATTCTCTTTAATACTAGATTCTAAAATACATTTCATTTTTTTCCATAAATCAAAATTAAAATGATTAAAAATATACACAATTATAAAATATTTTCTATATTAACAAAATAATTTATATTTGATAAATTTAAAACTAAAAAAAATATTGATTTTAACACATTTATTTAGTTAGAAGGATGTCAATTGGTACATAAAACAAATAGAGAATATATGCACATCATTTCAAATAAGAAACCCTTATGTATTGGGACCTTTTCAAAATCCCATAGAGTTAAAAGTTAAGTTTGGGGTCCGCTCAAAGTAAAATTCTCACCCGATAATTGTTTAATGGTGTTGCTCTACGATTAATGTTTCTCTAGTTAAGTCTTAATAGTCTTGTTCAATGTGAATGAGATCTTATTTCTCCAAATCTTATTCAATTGTTTGGCTAGAAAAATCATCATCACCAAAATTTGAATTCAACTTTACTTAAACAACCTGATATAAAAAAATTCCTTGATAGTTGGTAGTATTTGATTAGTGTTGTAATAGTAGAGTGAATGAAAATGTTTGGATTTCTTTGACCAAAGTAAATTATAGCATATAGTGAATTAAATGTTTTCATTGTGGAGTAAGATTTTCAGTAATTTTTTTATTTTTGTTAAACAATACAGGTTAGTACCTTCAGAATAATGATGTAGGAGCATCAAATGAAATCTTAAATTCTAACTCTAAGAGGGTCAAAACATTTACTAAACGGGGTTGGTTCCATTAATTTTAAATTTTCATTGTAATAGATAGGTTGAGAGACCTCTAGAAGATGTTTAGATTGATTTTGTTGTTGCTAATTTTTAGAATAGAGTGAGTAAATTAAGGGTTTGTTGAGATTTGGCTAGGGTGTTGATTGTTAGATCCATACAAGAGCTCATATGATCTATATTATGGTATAATGGCTTTGAGCTAGAGAGTAATAGAGTGTGAGAGAGAGAGTATTTTTTATGGGAGAGAGAGATTGAAGAGTGTGATTTTTTGTTCAGGTATTAAATAAATGTCTCAAGTTCAGGTATTAAATAAATAAAATGCAGGGTTTGATTTCATAGATGGTATTAAGTGTGTGATTCATCTCTCAATATAATTTTGTATGTGGTAGTTCGATCACTCTCTCCAGCAGTAGATTTAAACATTCTGTGAACCTAATCATTTAATTTTATAAAAAATTTACAGATAATTTGTAGTGTATAGGATCTTTAATCCTCGACCATCAGATCTGGAGTGGAGGCATCAAGATCGTCATATCGTACTCTAGAAATAGAGAAAAAAATACATTGAAGGTTAATTTATGATTTTTTATCATATTTAGATCAATGATCCTTAATTCCCGTTGACTGAATAGATGAATTGAAGTCAGTATTGTCGATCAGAGACAATACAAAATCCAACGACAAAGACCCAAAGCGTTAGTTGAAGTTGCTTGATCATTAATTTTCTAAAGGGGTTTTGATTTAGATCTAGCCCATTGGTTGATTTGGTGACATGTCATTCCAAGATTAATGCACGTGTGGCTAACATGCCACCATGTTGAGATGTGCGGACCATTGATTTTAGTAGTTGATTAAAACACAACCGTTAGATCGTCCTTTCATTGGACAGTTGTTTAGGCCTTTGATCGTGATAGGGAATGAAATATCTATGACCAAAATTTAAGTGTGGGCTTATACCAGAGTCATAAACTTTGTTCATATGCAGAAATAACTAAGCCTCGGTCCAACGATCTGTTTGTTAGACCACATACCTATCCCTCGATCTTATTGACACCAGAAGGGAGACAAAACTTATTTGAACATAGGGAAACATTGAAGCATTGATCCATCTGAACAGAGGGTATCATAGTTAGCTGATTATTGTCTTCAGAAAACCATGTCACCTAGACAAGGTAGGAAACCAATGGGAGTAGTTGCAGAGTTGCAAAATGAACTAAAGAGATTTCAGGCTAGGATGGAAGCCATGGAAGCAACTCAGAGGAGAGAAACTGATCCAGGTGGATATCAGTGGCCATCCACCTCTTCCATCTGGCTCACATACAAATTTCATCTTCACATTTACATTTTTTTATCTTCGTGGTTTTTTTTCTATCTTTTCACATCCTAAACTTTTGAGGTCATTTTGAGGCCCTAAAGATTGTTTTTTGGGCCCACCACAGTCACACTATAGGCAAAGTTAGAGTGTGAAGTAATAATGTGTATCCCTTAGACATACCTTTCCAACGGG
The DNA here is from genome assembly GCA_900067695.1 of Picea abies. Lineage (NCBI taxonomy): Eukaryota > Viridiplantae > Streptophyta > Pinopsida > Pinales > Pinaceae > Picea > Picea abies. Next base: position 3,476 of record CBVK0103216927.1, on the reverse strand, counting down.
CTATCGTGAACCCAAAATAGAGATCATATGCAAAAGTTACGACCCTGGGAAGTTGGTGTACCAACTTACCCCAATGGGGCCCACGCGAGTTTTGGCACTTCATCCCCTAGGGTTATGTTTTTGGATGTCTAGGATTTTGGAATTCATGTTTGATGTAAAAAGGAATTTGGGAGCCTCATTGTACTCATCTTCTTGCAAAAGAGCATAGTCGTCACACTTCTTCTCAAAGATAAGCTGCCACCATTCTAGCAATCTTGTTTCAATCTGCATTTTTACTATTTCAACATATTTACTATTTAATAGAAGTCAAGTTTGATTGTATCTCTGTTATTATTCACTATATCTCTATGTTAATATTATGGATCTGTGTTTTCATTTCGTTCCGCTCATAAATCTGGATCAGTGGTATCAGAGAGGTATGCTCTTCATTTTCTTCTTTGTGTATGTCCCCAACAAGGTCAGGGTATAAGCATTTGGGACTTGAACTAGTTGAGCCCTTGCCAGATCGGCCTCACCATACCCGATGACCACCCATGTGGGAATAAAATAGAGACGATGGGCAGGAGATCCCTTTAAATTGTTGCTTGAGGAATCCCTCTCGCGACAAAGGAACGAGATGATGGATAACTTTGTGCAAATCCTTCGACAACTACCAACAAGCGATACATCTACCTCAAGTGGAGGCACCACCCCCTTCATGGTACAAATAAACTTTTGTATTCCTATATTTGAAGGTCAAATAGATGTGTATGTTGTCAACAAATGGTTAAACCTTCTAGAAGGGTATTTTTTGTCCACAACTTTTTCAATAGTGAAAATATTACATTTGCGCTCCTCAAGGCCGCTTCCCATTCAAATATTGGTGGGATACTTTATGTGAGAAGAAGGAAATAGAGGGATCTACATTATTTGTAGTTTCACCCACTCAGGGTTCCTTTAAGGATTTTATTAAGGAACAATACTACCCTGTTGGAAGTTATGACGACTTATATATTTTATTAAGGAACAATACTACCCTGTTGGAAGTTATGACGACTTATATACAAGATGGACCACGCTACGACAATAAAGGGACCAAACAGTGCCAGAGTTCACCAATGTCTTCCATACCTTGCGCACCAAGCTAGGTATCAAATACTATGAACTACATCTAGTTCTAAAGTACTGTGGTGGTCTGCATAGATACATCCAGACAAAAATGGAGTTTCTAGATATTTTTTCCTTGGGTGTGGCCTATCGATATTATGTCAAAATTGAGTAGAAGCTTAAACAAAAGACGCGACAGTTTAGGTCTGCAAACCCCTAACAGCAGAAGAAGGGAAAAGGCATCCCAAACACATAGAACAAAGGGTAGAGAAAGGATGGACAACCTCAAGACAACCAATTCAAATTGCAAACAAAGAAGGAGAATGGGAAGCCAAAGAAAGACATTGTGAAATGGTGCAAGTTCCATAAGAGCCCCTAGAATAACATCGTCGAATGTTTCTCAAAGCAGTCATTGGTGGTATAGATGAAATCCTATGAATCAAATGTAGGCTTTGACTCTAAGTCAGAACCAAAAAAAAGTGAGACAGATCATTGATGCAGAACCTAGTGTCATCGTTACTACCACCACCAAGGTATATCCCAACAAACCTGATGAACCCGAGGAAGGTGAGTGCATCTTTCATTCATAGATGTGGGTGAAGGGTACTCCAATGCACTTCATCATTGATAGTGGTAGCCAGAAGAACCTCATCTCAGCAGATATTGTCAAGAAGTTGGCCCTATCGACATCACCACACCCGCAGCCATACTCCATCAGATGGCTTCACCAAGGGAGTGATCTTCGTGTTAGCCAACGATGTCTCCTAACCTATGAAATCAATCCCTTCAAAGATGAGGTATTATGTGATGTCACCCCCCTTGAAGTTTGTGATGTTATTTTGGGCCAACCTTATTTATGGAAATGTCATGTTTTATATGATTTTAGGCCTCGTAGTGTTATTATTAATTTGGACAGGAAATTATACAGGATAACATAGGTATTCCCATATATTACCATTTCCTTGATATCTGCCAAGCAATGCAGGAAGGTCATCTCTCAGACTTGGAAGTTTTTCTTCTTCATGATTCACGCTCAAAGTGAGCAGAAGGTTGCAGCCACATCCATGGCCTCTACGACAGGTCTCTCCATGCAACAAAATAAAGTGGATAAGGTCATGGAGGAATAAAAAGACATCTTCTCGTCACCCACTAGGGTACCTCTGCAGTATTAGGTCAATCACTCAAAATCTGGCCCCGGTGCACCACTACCCAATGGGATAGTCTATCTTCTCTCTCTATCAAAAATGAGGAAATCAAACATCAAATATAAGAGCTTCTCAAAAAGGGTCACATTCCTCACAATATCATCACCTTGTGGAAGCCCAATCATGCTTGTGCAGAAGAAATACAGGTCCTGGAAACTCTGCATTGATTATCGGGCCCTAAATAAAATCATATTCAGGAACTGGTATCCAATTCCTGGAATTGACAATCTCCTTGACCATCTCAAGGGGGACAAATACTTTAGTAAGATTGATCTGAAGTCTGGCTACCACAAAGTCCTAATAGAGCATACCGATGTATGGAAGACTACCTTGAAGTCCAAAGACGGTCTTTTTGAATGGTTGGTCATGCCCTTTGGCTTGAAAAATTCCCCAACAACTTTCACGAGGATGATGGAAGATATCTTGCGGACTTTCACCAATTCTTTTGTGGTGGTGTATTTGGATGACATCCTCATATTCAATGAGAATTGGGAGGAACACTTGCATCAAATTCAACTGGTTCTACACACTTTGCGGCAACACAAGCTATATGAAAATTTGGAAAAATGCTCCTTCGGCATGAATAGGGTCCAGTACCTAGGATACATTGTTGATGAGCATGGGGTGCATGTTAATCTAGTCAGGATCTAGGTAATCCATGAATGGCCATCCCCAACCACACTCACTGAGCTTCATATATTCTTATGCCTTGCCAATTTCTATCACAAGTTCATGTTGGGATTCTACCACATTACATGGGCCCTTAGCCAAGTGACCAGGGGTGGTGGCAAGGAAAAATTCATGTGGGGACAATCGCAACAGAAAAGTGTTCGATGATTTGAATAAGTGTTTGTGCTCATCTGTGGTGCTATCATTATCCAACCTGTAGTAGCCTTTTGATATTGTGACAGATTCTTTAGACTATGTTATGGGCACAATTCTCACTCAAAATGGACATCTCGTGGCCTGTCATAGTGAGATGCTATCAGATATTATCTGTAAGTACCCCACTTATGACAACTAAATGTACTCCATTGTACAAGTCTATCACTAGTGGAGCCATTACATTCTCAAGATAGTCATCCACACTTATCATAATCCTCTGTAGTTCATGCAAACACAGGGAAAATTGCATAATGACCACCATCAGAAGTGGTCCACATACTTGCAACAGTTCCATCTCAA
>CBVK0103216864.1:0-16678 GCA_900067695.1 Picea abies | reverse complement strand
AAATTATATTAATGAGGACAAAACATTGCTTACAGTCGTAGATGGATTGCAGCAGTTTTGTCAAGTCCTCCTTGTCTAACCCTTGCTCAAAAGATCCACGATCCAAATGATGATAGCTTCATTGATCTCTTCCTATGAGATCATAGGTCTCTTTCTCCGAAATTATTTCTGTTCCAACACCACTTATAAGATCATAATTTTGGTTTGATTCTCCCTTTTTCAGTCCCCTTTCGCCATGAGAAAGCTTGCTTATATAGCCTTGGAGAGGCTAAAAAACTTGAGATATCTTTGGGGTGAGTTGAGGATTTTTCTCCTTCAGTTAGAGATCTGCCCTAAGATCATGGATATATTGAGAATTCAAACCTAACTGCCTTCTAAGAATGAAAAGATCCTTCCCCCATTCTTCTCAACAAATCAACTGCTGCCTAAAATAGGTAGCGCTCCCTCAAAAGGGTACTTAGAGTGCTATAACGCTACCTAGTAGTGTTTAGGGGAGCACCAACACTCCTGAGAGTAGGAGAGCTCCTGAAAAAGGGCTGAAGAGTGTTATAACACTCCCTGATGGCTTATGGGGGGACGCTAGCACTCCTGAGATAGTTATAAGGGAGCGCTCCCCTCCAAAAACTCAGTTTTTTGGGTGCTTTAAGATGGCAAGAGATTTATAAGCTTGTTAACTCATTTGTCCTCTTCCAATGAAAATGTTTAAGGTGTTTCAAGTGTCCTTCTCATGTCATTATAGGCACAACATAGGCATCATGGAAATATTATTTCTTTGACACTTGTGACACTTGTGAGCAAAATGCGACACTTGCGACACTATCAAAGTGAGTATTTTTTATGTGTAACACCAACATTGTGTTTCATGCATAATATTATCAATTGAAGGTTTCCATCGATTCATTTCTGTGCATGACACCACACACCCTACACTAGTACCGACCAATAGAAAATTTTTGTGCACATCCACTTTTCATCTACATCACTGCGTGTCGAGACGAGAACCATGAAGAGTTATAGGCATACTACAAGCTAACAGATGAAGACATGGAGTGAATGAAAAAGGAGTGGATGAAGGAATTCCTTGTACCCATTGCTAATGCATAACTCTCCAACACTATCACCATAGGAATCCTCATAGTCACCCAGGTCAAGCATGTCAAACAGTCCAGTGGGACGAAGAAGAAAAAACAGGAGGAAGTCCAGGATATAGAGATTGATGAGGAGGACAGCACGTCTAGAGATAATGGATCTGACTCAGCAGGAGGAGGAGGAGATGAATCAAAAGGATGGGGAGGAGAAGATGAAAGATAAGAAGAACAAGTAGGAGGTGAATCTACACCACCTATAGATCCCCCTACTGGAACGGTAACATAGAAGAAGAGGAAGGTTTCTCCAAAGAAAACCTTAACAAGGAAGAAGATGCATGCTAATAAGCCCCAGTTAGAGGCCACACTCATGGAAGATGATATTAGTCTAGTCCATGGAGCTATGGAGGATGATTCCAAGGATATCTCATAGAGATATGGAGAGAAGCAAGAGGATATATATGGAAGGATAAAAAAGGAATTGAAATAAGTACAACAAGTTGTTCGTTTGGTCTGTGCAGTACCTACTGCGTCACAGATTGCAGAATTGGGGGATGAAACAGCCCAATTGAGAATATTGGTAGATGAAACAGAAGCTTGACTTCATAAAGTCCAGGAAGAGAAGGAGAAGGCTACAAAATCCTTGAAACAAGATAAATTCGAAGCCTTAGAACAATTATGAGTAGTGCGGTACAGTGTAGCCACCTATGAAAGTGAAAAAGAAGAATTATAGGTGATGCTCTAGGAGGAAAAATCCCAGCTACAAAAAGAAAAGGACCAATTTCTCATAGAGCGGGCCACAGTCAAAGAGGTAGTGAGTAAAGAATGTCACTTTGTGCTAGGCATGGCATAGTAGGAACAGGAGTCGGTTTAAGATCAAGTAGCGAAGCTCACTGAGAGCATCCAACAACTTCAAGCCAGGATAGCAGAATTGGAGGCCCAAGAAGTACCGAGCACCCCACAAGAGGTGCATGACTAGAGGGAGGAAACCATTAAGAAAACAATAGTAAGGATAAGAGCCCTCATCTTGGAGTGTAAACAACTGATTCATATAAGTGCACTGACATATGAATTCCTCATCGAGGATCTAGAGCTAAGAAAGCTGGAAGCACAGCTACAGGAGGCGCAACAACAAACATTTTCCATGCAATCGCAGATGAATATTCTCACTGTAGTTGAAAGAATGAAAATATCCCAGGAGAACCATGCAGTACAACAACAAATCACTGCCCTCTAGGGGAAGGTAATGGAATTCATGCAGAAGTTGCAAATTGTGCAAGACAATTCCTAAAAGGTGTTTGAAGAAATTGATGGACAAGGCTCACAATTGGACCAATTGGTTGCAACTGTAGAACAACGCCTTGAGGGCCTATTACAGAGAAGACGATATAGGAGCTCATTGAGTAGGAGGCTCAGGTGAAGTAGAAAATCGAGGCAACTCAAGTTAAGCTCAAGGCCTTTGAAGCAATATTGACCAAACCTGAGTGACTCAGGACGAGTCATAGGTGAGTGTTGTGGCATGTTGGATCCTGACCAAGTTTTGAGGAAACCTTGGTTAGGTTTGGACCACTTTTGAAATTTGACACATTTTTCGAAGAAGGAGCACCCAAGCGGAGATGAGATCATGGATCTCACTTATTTTTTGGGCTATGTGGACCCAACAAGGGGTTCTTTAGGGTTTTTTTAATGGGTTATGGTATGTTGGCCCATGGGTTCTCCCATGTTTTTCCTTATTGTAAGGGATTGTAAAAGTATAAATAAGTAAGAATGTATTGTAGAAGAATAATAGTTGGAAGTGGCTAAGTGCAAGTGGTCCAAGAGGATTTGTGCACAATAATGTATGTATGTTAAGGCTCTATGCTTGATAGAGAATTGGCTCTGTGCCTTGACCTAGTTTTGGAAGGAGGGTCTGGTGCTCAGTGCACAAATATCCTGTCTAGTGCGAAGCTCGACTCTGTGGCTTTGTGCACAGGAGTGAATGTAAGATTCGAGTACATAATAAAGAAGGAGAAGTGGTTGGTGGATGTATCCCCACACTGGGGTGAACCACGTATATCTTATGTCTTTGGTTTGCTTTATGTTGTGTTGTTTATGTTATGAATCTGCTCAATGGTTTGATTATTCTGTATGATAGATAGATCTGTTATTGCTTAGTGTTGACTTGTGTTAAGAGTAATTGAATGTTAGATCTACTCAGTGCTAAGTTCTCATGAAATATATAATCATTTACGGTTACTGTGCTAGATCTATATTTTGGTATATTCTATGATGTTAATAAAGCTAATGATCTAATGCATGTCACCTTCTAAGTGTTACTAGAATACTTTTTGAAGTGTTTTTATCATAGATATGTGTCCCATCTTGGTTACAGACACCCGTGTCCTGTAACCCCCCTTTCTTTTACCTCAGGTGAGACCTCGCCTGCTTCGCAGGTGTTGCTGAAAGGGCCAATAGTTAGGGTTTTGTTGGTTCACTGTTAAGCATTGAACCCTAGGTCTGCCCCTATGACAACAATAAGTAAAGGTAAATTCCCCATTGAGGAATCATATCACAAGTGTGAGTTTGGAAATTTCAGCAAACACTTCTTCTTGGGAAAAGTTCACACCTCTCTTGGGTGCTAGGTTTTTAGGGTTTGTGAGAACCCCTTTGTGTGCTAGGTGTTTGTGGTGGTGGACGTATTTCTCTTGAATAATATAGAAAAGGATTGGTTGGTTTTTCTTCCCTTGTTGAGAAGGGTTTCCTGAGATACTTATTGTGTACTTGTGCATGGTGTTTATTCTTGTGATCTTGGTTACTGCAACAAATTTTTCATTGTTTAAGTAAAATGATAAAATAGAATAAAATTCATGCTTAATCCTAGCTTATTGAAAAATCAACATGGAATCATAGTTTAGGTATTGAAGAACCCATTGCACAAGCATCTACCATTCATCTTCTCATTTTTGCAGAACCGTACATCCCTCCTAGGGTTTCCAAAAAATTCGTACAACCCTCCTTTCTGAGGTGTTCCAGCCATTAATACTTGGACGTTGGGGATGAAATTTGGACAGGAGGGTACGGCCTACTTTAACGCACCTCCATAATCTCTTAAAGAGAAATTTAAAGAGTTTTTTATTTTTGGCCCTAGGGTTTCTAGGGTGCCATAAATTTATGGTTTTTATGGCTTCTGCAGCTCTTTGAAGAAGCCTTCAAGATTACCTGTGTTCTTTTGAATTTAAAGGCTTATTTTTTATAGTAATAATCCCAACAAAACCTAAGGTTGCTAGCCTAGCCTAGCTGTTAGTTTTTCTAGCCCAGTTGACAAGGGTTTGTGAAGAATCTAAAATTATGATGAACAAAACTATGATGGAAGATAAGCTTGATGAAACAAGCAACTTCAAGTTCCTGGAAGACAAGACTTCTGAGTAAGAATTATTGTGGATGATACAAAAAAGTGATATTATAACTACCTTCCTCATGAATATTTCAGAGGATATAAATCAACCAGGTTCCATTGGAGAAATCATATCATCTCTCAGGTATGCACTTGTATATATTATTTGTATCATTTTCATGAGGGTAATTGCAAGATGAAAGAAACTTTTGCTGAAGTCATGGATCTAGAGGGATCTTAGTGCATTTAGAGAAACAACACACTAGAAGTGAAGACTCCAAGTTTGATTGTTGTAATTATCATTCCTCTAACCTATATTTCTAAAGTATGCTACATTACAAGTAGGTGTTGTAGGTGTGAAAACAATCCTTAAATTGTTTTGATTATAGAGATGTACTCATTATTCTTTTTTAGGAGATATTATTTTTTGGTTCCTTTTGTTTTCTTGTTCTAGACAGGTTAACAAAAAAGGAAGATGTTTATCCTTTAGAGGGAGTCACTTGACTCAGAGAGAGTCAAAACTATTTGAGAAAGAGGAAGAATAGAACCATCATTGAGGAAACCAATGAAATAATGCATGATTAGAATCTTTCTATGATTCTATGGGCAGAAGCATGCATGACACATTATATGTTCAAAACAAGAGTCTTCACCAGACTTTAAAAAACATAAGTCCCGAAGAATCCTTCACCGGAGTGAAGCCTGAGATTGAACACTTCAGGATGTTTGGGTGCTCAATGTATTTTCATGTACCCAAAGAAAATAATTCCAAGCTAGACCCTTCAGGGAGAAAGGATACATTTATGGGATATGTATTTTCATGTACCCAAAGAAAATAATTCCAAGCTAGACCCTTCAGGGAGAAAGGATACATTTATGGGATAAAAGTGAATCTTCGAAGACATTCCAGATCTACATCCCTGGTCAGAGATAGATTGAGACAAGCAGAGATGTTTTCCTTGAAAAATATATAGCCTTTCTAAGATCCATATAATTTCAGATGGAGATTGACAATGAGACAATACCTTCTCCCCCTTTAGCAGTTCAGAGGGAGACAAACATTATTTTAGCTGATCCAGTTGCTCCAATTGATATGTCCATAGATATTGTAGTAGGGCATAAAAATGCCTGCCTAGGCTCAAAAAAACTCTACAGAAGGTAGAGGAACATACAAGTCCCTAAAGGGACATCCTGAGAAAGATATTTTTAAGATACTCTTCAGCCATGAGCCACTTCAATGATTCTGAGGCTTCCTATCATGGAGAAGCGATATGTGAACATGTATGGAAAGATTCCGTAATAGAAGAATACCAGTATATCCTAAAGAATGATGTATGAGACATTGTTCCAAGACCAGAATGGAAGTCTATGGTGACTTCCAAATGGACCTATAAAATCAAGCATGTAGCTAATGGATGTGTCGAGAAATACAAACCGTGATTTGAGGCCAGAGGATTCCCACAAACAGAGGGAGTTTTCTATGATGAGACACTTGATACAATAAGAACAATACACTTCCATATGTACTAACATACATGAGTTGGAAACTACATTATATGGATATCCTTTTGATGAGTTTGGGTTTCAACAAAAGTGTTGCTAATCCAAACCTATATTACTACATTGTTGACGGGAGGATGTTTTTGATCACTTATTTAAGAAGTTGTCTTTTGCTACAAGAAATATTTGACTTATGATTTTGAGTTTAAGGATATGGGTATGATGCACTACTTCTTGGGACAAGAATTATGATAGAGGACCAATGATACTTTTCCTAAGTCAAGGAAAATATACAGTGAAGATATTAAAGAAGTTCAACATGACAGAATGAAAATCTGTGTCTACACCGATGGTGATGTATTTGATGAAAAATAAATATGATTCAAATGATATTGATCCATATGTATCGACAGTTGATTGGATCAATGATGTATCTGGTCAACACCAGACCTGATATATGCTATATAGCAAATTTTCTTAGTCAATCTATGATTCATCCAAGAGAGACTCACTGGATAGCAGTAAAGTATGTATTTAGATATATACAAGGTACAGTTGAATATGGCCTGAGATATGCCTCCAGTATGAACTTGAATTTGCAGGTATATGCCGATACAAATTGAGCAAAAAATACAGTGGACCGAAAGAACACAACCAATTGTTGTTTTACCATGAAGTTTTCCATGGTTTCCTAGTGCAGTAGAAAACAAAGCTCTGTGACCTTGAGTACCACAGAAGTAGAGTATATATCAGTGAATGTGCAAAGCAATGGATCTTCATAAAATTTTGATAGATTTACTTGATCATGAGATGGATTCTATGATTATAACCAGAGTTATGAGAAACTCTTTAAGAACCTTGTGTTTCATGATAGATAGAAACACATTGAGATAAAATATCATTTTCAGAGACATGATGGAAAGGAAAGAAGTACACGTGTTGTACCTTCCTACACATGAGAAAATTGTACACATATTCACCAAAATATCTTAGTGAATAATACCTCTCTAGTTGAGAGGGAGTGTTGATGACTACAACCAAGACAAAGTTTGAGTACTTCCATGCGAGACTTGGCCTAATGGAGAATTCCTCCCTAGTTGAGACAGAGTGTTGATGATTACAGGTGTGTGAGACATCCTCCAGGACACAAAATGATTGAGTTGACCTGAGAGATAACCCATGATTTGGGTGCATGGTTCCTATCTAAGACAGAACTGGATTGTTGTGCTGGCCTCCTCCTTACATAGAGTTGAGATGAACTACATATGATTCTCCGATGTAACGCAGTGAGAAAGAAGATATACTTAGTTAGACGTGCTTGTGGCTGAGCACGGGTGAACGCATGAAATCCCATGAGTTGGGTGCATCATTCTGAGAAAGAAATGAAACAATGTCTTAACCTCCTATTAGCAGATATTTGAGATGATGAAATCCAGATCAATTTCCTGTGTAATGCGGTGGGAAAGAAGATCTATTGAGTTGGACGTGCCTTTGGATGAGCATAGGTGAACGTGATACTAGTGGTTCAGCACTAGTGAGTGTTTTTCTCTTGTGAGACACAGTGAGATAGAGATGTGAACATCCCTGTGGATGTGCCCCTAGAGGTTGAGGACTAGTGGGTGTATGAGATCCCTTGCTATATTGTTCATGATTCAGACTTACATGTAACCCTATTTTTAATGAAAAGGGTACAAGTTGGCCCCACCTTAATGTAAAAGATAAATAATATGCTAATTATTAATTATATTATAAGATATTAATGTTAGATCTATTGTTCCAATAGACACTATTGTTGATAGGTTCAGTGTAATATAAGTAAAGGTAAACTCCCCATTGAGGAATCATATCATAAGTGCGAGTTTGGAAATTTCAGCAAACACTTATTCTTGGGAAAAGTGTGCACCTCTCTTGGGCGCCAGGTTTGTAGGGTTTCTGAGAACCCTTTTGTGTGATACGTGTTTATGGTGGTGAATTTATTTCTCTTGAAGAATATAGAAAACGATTGGTTGGGTTTTCTTCCCTTGCCGAGAAGGGTTTCCTAGAATACTTATTGTGTACTTGTGCATGTTGTTTCTTCTTGTGATCTTGTTTATGGTTTAAGTAAAATGCTAAGATGAAATGAACTTCTATCTTAATCCTTGCTTATTGAAAAATCAACATACCATTCGTTTTCATACCATTGCATACCATTTGTATCCATACCATTGTATGCATACCATTTGTGTTAAAATGGTATGCATACCATTGCATAACATTGGTATCCATACCATGGTATGGATACCATTGGTTTGCATACCAATGCATACCATTTGTATCCATACCATTGTATTCATACCATTTGTATTGCAATGGTATGTATACCATGGTATGCAATGGTATGCATACCATGGTATGCAATGGTATGCATACCATTGCATACCATTAGTATCCATACCATGGTATGCATACCAATTGTATCCATACCATGGTATGCATACCATTGGTTTGCATACCAATTGTATCCATACCATAGTATGCATACCATTGTATGAATACCATTTGTATTGCAATGATATGCATACCATGGTATTGAAATGGTATGCATACCACGGTATTAAATATGGTATGCATACCATGGTATTGCAATGGTATTCTCAAGTATGGCATACCATTGTTATGCATACCATTTCATAGCATGGTATTGCAACACTATGCATACTATGGTATTCAATGGTATGCATACCATTGCTATGAATAATATTGCATACCATGGTATTGCAATGGTGTGCATACTATGGTATTGCAATGGTATGCATACAATGTTACTGCAATGGTATGCATACCATGGCATCGCAATGGTATGCATACCATTTATAGGTTATTTTTAGGGTTTTAGTTGTCTTAGGGTTTTAGTGGTAGTTGTCTTAGGGATTTTCAAGTATGGCATACCATTAGTATGCATACCATCGCTTACCATTTGTATGCATACTATTTATAGGTTATTTTTAGGGTTTTAGTTGTCTTAGGGTTTTAGAGGCAGTTTTCTTGGAGATCCTCAACTATGCATACCATTGCATACCATTGGTATTGCAATGGTATGCATACCATGGTATTGCAATGATATGCATACCATTGCATACCAATCGTATGCATACCATTGTATGCATACCATTTATAGGTTATTTTTATGGTTTTAATTGTCTTAGGGTTTTAGTGGTAGTTGGATTAGGGGTTCTCAAGGATGGCATACGATTGCATATGATTGGTATGCATACCATACTATTGCAATGGTATGCATACCATAGTATGGAAATGGGATGCATACCATGGTATCGCAATGGTATGCATACCATTTATAGGTTATTTTTAGGGTTTTAGTTGTCTTCTCGGGTTTTAGTGCTAGTTGTATTGGGGATTTTCAAGTATGCATACCATGGTATTGAAATGGTATGCATACCATGGTATCGAAATAGTATGCATACAATTTATAGGTTGCTTTTATGATTTTAGTTGTCTTAGGGTTTTAGTGGTAGTTATCTTAGGGATTCTCAAGTATGTATACCATTTGTGTGCATACCATTGCATACCATTGGTATGCATACCATGATATCACAATGGTATATGCATAAAATGGTATGCAATGGTATGCATACCATTGTGATACAATGGTATGCATACCATGGTATCACAATGGTGTGAATGTCATTGCATACCATTTATAGGTTGTTTTTAGGGTTTTAGTTGTCTTAGGGTTTTAGTGGTAGTTGTCTTAGGGATTCTCAAGTATCTAACTACCAACCCTTTCGGTAACACCTGTGAAGAAGATGAAGTCTCACCTGAGGTAGAGATAGGGGTGGTTGCAAGAATCAGGTGTCTGTAACCTTAGTTGGGACATAGCTCTATGATTACAATGCTTATCAAGCACTTTATCATAGATCATTCATCAATATTCAATCCTTATTATACTTCAAAGATGGCATAGAGCATCACAATATTTACTTAGAGCTATGATAATTCAGCACTTAGAAACAGTAAAACAGATCAGATCCTAGAGATCAGCACTAAGCATCTTCGTACATGTCAGATATAACATACATACATCCAAGAAGCACAAAACATTGAGAGATATATCTATCCATCACTTAGAAAAATAGGAAAAGACACATTAGTCAAAGCACAAAGCATAACACATAGATTTATATGGTTCACCCCCTCCCTATGGATACGTCCACCAACTCTTCTTCTTTATTATATTCAGTCAATCAGGTTGGATATATGTGGTTCACTCCCAACCTGGGGCTACGTCCACCAACTCTTCTTCTTCTTTATTATATTTTGTCAATCATCTACATGCACAGAGCCACAAAATCCTACTCTGCATAGGATAGGAGATCTGTGTGCACCTCACCAGATCCTCCTTCCCTGAGTAGATTCTGGCACATAGCCTCCTAACAATCTGTGCACTCAACACTTACAATACTTTCACTCATCTCTGCAAGTCAATCACAGTACAGATCACTTCTAGCACTAAGCCCATTAACCACTTAGTATCTCTTTCACACACCAACCCCCTTACTTACATCACCTAGATAATTATTTATACATTACAAAAGTGGGTCTAAGAGTGAGTAAACCCATGGGCCGACATCCCTTTCCCATTACATTATCCCAAAAACCCAAAAATGACCCATAGTCGGCTGAGATCCCGTGATCTCTGCTTCGTCTTGTGCACCTTCTTCAACTGGCTGTCGAAGTCCCAAAAATGGTCACATATGACCCAGTATCTCCCAAAACTTGGTCAAGGGCCAACATGGCCCCAACACTCACCTGTGACTCGTCCTGAGTCACTCAGTATTGATCAATTCTACTTCAAAGGCCTTGAGATTGGATCGAGCTACTTCGACCTGCTATTGTGCCATGGCCTCTTGTTCGACGAACTCTTGGAGGAGAGCATTATTCATCGACCCTTCTAGGCATTGTTCTTCTAAATTCACAACCTGCTCCAGCTCTGTTCCTTGGCTCTCAATCTCTATAAATAGTTAACATATCGTATCCTGCACAGGTTGAAGTCATTGGTTGACTTCCATAACCTTTCTATGGATTGTATGGATCTGTTGTTGGGTTGTGTGTTGTTTGTGGAACCTCTTCATTCTGTCTACAAGTGATAGAGCCTTAAGTTGCATCTGAAGTGTATCTACATGTTCTTCACCTCTTCGATCTATGACTCCAAATTATGCAATTGTGGATTCTTAGTTAGGTTCTCATAAATCTGCGCACTTCTGCTACTTAACTGTTTGCATTCCTTAGTGAGTGCTTTAATTATTTCTACTGTGCTTCAGGCAATTATTTCTCTCTAGTTGTGCTCTTCTTGCAGGGTACTTGGGATGGTATGAAGCTCTATGTCGATGACTTCTTGTTGAAGTTGTTGAATAATTTCAGCTAGCTTCATCACTTGTCATTCTATGGGTTCTTCTGCTTTCTTCTCTAAGCCAGTCACAGAGTGAAATGCTTTGTTGACTGCTTCTTCAATTCCGATCTACTTCATGAGTAGCTGCTCTTTCTCTTTTTGGATCTTCTCTCTGTCTTCTTCAAATTTTTCTTGGATAACATCCTTCTCTTGTTGCGTAGCTCGATGTTGCTTGATGATTTCCTCATGTGCCTTCTTTAAGGCCTGGGTGGCCTGTGTTATTTATTTCTATGCTTTTTGAAGGTGTACTTCGACTGTGGCAGCAATCTTACAGAGTTGAACTAGTTCATCTCCCTCTTCTATTGTTCCTTCTCATAGGGGCACAGTGGAGACTGCGTGGCTAGACTGAAGTGCCTTCTGCACTCCTTGGAGCACAATCTCAAGTCTGTTGTATAGTGTCTCTTTCTTAGCTTCCTTCTTTTCTTTTATCTATTTTATATCTTCGTTTATAGCTATGATGAGGAAACTGAAGTTATCTAGAGTGAGAGTGGTCTGCAGCTTAGTTATGGGTGTTTTCGATTTCTTCTGGGAGGAAGGTTTCAGAGGTGAACTTTTCCTTTACTTTATGAGTTCTACTTCATCTCTTGGCCTCTGTTCAAATTCTTCTAAGTCTTCATCATTCCTTTCTTTCTCTTGTGTAATAGACGCAGTCCTTATAGATCTACTGTCTATATCTTGGATTTTCTCATCCTTCTTCATCTTCATTGTTTTCTTCATCTTATTGAGCCCGGGTGTATCCTACTCAGCTTCTAGGTTGTCGATGTTAGACAATTCTGTGGGGTCTGCTGAAATAAGGAGGTCTACTGACCATTCCTTGGTGATTTCCTCTAGGTCTTCTTCTGTCATCTTATAATAAGACTGAAGTTGTTCCTTTTTCTCATCAGTGTGTGCTATAATATATATGAAATGGCGGTTCACAGAGAACTTCATCAAAGGTCTAAACCTGTGGAGGGTATTCGGGGTTATCCGAGGCTCACACTAGATGGCATGCTTCATTTGGTTATAGTAGGTATGGAAGATGAAATTTGACTACCATTTCTTGTTCATGTCACTAGAATACCATAACATGCTGAACTCGTAGCTAAGGGCTCAAAAGGGTTGAGGTTTGGGAAGGTTTCACCTTTTGGTAGCTCCCATGCAACAAAAGCTATAAGTATCAAGAGCCATGTAAAATGGAAGTGATGCCCCTAATCCCAGGCTTCTCTGTGGTCAATCTCTATTTGATTCACCAAGTAATTTTCCTAGTTCATCTATAGTCCCTCCGCACACTTCCCTGCGAGTTCAACTACAAATTCAGATACCTGTGTGGGTCGATTCTTGCATACCAACTTCCCTGTGATCAGTTGACATGCGAGGTGAACTGCGCCACTTTCAATAGAAGCTACCTTGTAGCCTTGCACTCCTTTCTCGACATCGCCATAAGCTTCTTTGATATTTTGAGCAAGAGTGCGATCTGCGGTCTTTCTAGGATATTAATCATGGGGATCAGGGCCCTCAATGATAATACCTGTGATCCTATTGATCAACATTGGATCAACTGTGATGCGACGGTTCAACCATAGGTATCCTCTGTGGTAGCTCACTAGGAGTAGCTTAACACAAGAATTGAATTCCTGGTGTCATCTGAAATGTAGGATCTTCATGACATTCAACAGAGTGGACTACGTGAGGTTCAAATTCCATTGTTGAGGGACAATCTTCGAGTTCTTTCCCTTGGTTCTGGTTAGGTACTTGTACGGGGAAAGCATGTTGTAGACTTTACGATCTACCAGGTTGAAGTCACTAAACTTCAATGCTACAATCTTGTATTGATTTACATGGACTGCACGTACCCCTTTCGGCAGGTATGCAATGACTAGAGTGTACTTGAAGTCTCTAGGCACAATGTCTCTATTGATCGCACTGCTCCAAGGTGGTATGTAAGCAGGTAGGATGGATGGAACCAACTTCACATTGGCCATATCATTTTTATGTTTGGTTCTTCATTCTGTGCTGGCTCGGGATGTTCCTTCTCGAGCAGTCAGTGAGGAGGCTTGCACTCCTCTCATCGATGATGCCCATAGACCTATAGAAAACCCTCACTCTGACATGACTCTTTTGGTTCTGAGGCTAGCGAGTACCACTCTTACAGATTCTTCAACTGTGCTAAATTTGTTTATGCTCAAGATCAGTATCTTGGGTTCTCAAAGTAATGTAGGTACTGTAATAATATAGAGAGTAAGAGTGGAGTAATCGCTATTCACAATTCATGTAGTCTGTGGGCTCAAATTTATAATTAGAAAAAATGGATTTCGTGCCTAGCGCGAAGGAATAAGTAAGTAACTATGTACCGGATCATTTGTAATGGATATGGGGCTTCATTAACTCTTGTCCTATCCATTCTGGCATGGTCTAATGATATGGTGGTGAGCCATCAATGATTTTTGACCTATTCAGAGCAGCAGTAGAATAGATATATCAACTTCCAATGGCTATATTATTTCGCCATGGCGAAGTGACCCATGTCGCTATTCTGATGTCCCGCTGAAGCTCCAATTTGTCAAGTTTTCTTTCTGAGAGGTTTCCTTTGTAACCTTCTGTGGCATGTCGATCTTAGCTTTATTTTTACTTAGCTTCCTATCCTTTTTCCCTGTGAGCTTCATTTCAGTAGTTATTTTCCCATTTTGATTCTTATTTTCCTTGGGCATAGTCACTTCACGTTGTTCAGGTTCTCTCTCAAGACTCAGGGGTACTACTTTTTCTATATATGATACAAGTACTCCAGTATTTTGTGAATCCCCTAATGCTTTTGCAGCTTTGACATCTGGGCTTCTAGTGTCAAATGGCTTCGATTTGTTCTCTCATTCTTCAATTAACTGCACAATCCTTCTAGTTGTGAAATCTTTTAACTCTTGTCTCTGTTGTTCTAAAACCTTTTCTTTTTCCTTCTTCTTGGCTTGATCTCTTTCAATCCAAGGTTTTCCAAGAAACATAATAAATGGGGCGATGTCCTCAATAAATTTGATAATCTCAAAATCTTCCTCTGTCAAAGTTCCATTGACATTCATAGATATATGAGTGAGCCTTCCACATAGGCTGACCAGTTTCCCTCTGAATAACCCTATTCCACTTAGTGAAGGGGTCCTTCCTATAGCTTCCCAAGTTCTTTCTGTCATAACATTCACCTTTGTTTCCTCATCCATAACACAGTCAACGTTGAAGTCTCCCATTCTTACCTCGATGCATTCTTTTTTGTTAAAGACCTCTAATAATCTAACATGTCAGTGGTCATTCAAGGTGTCTTTTATCTATAGTAATATCTTGTTTGATTGTCTCTAGGGTTCTACTATTTCTGGATCTGCCTTAGGGTTTTCTTCTTTCAGATTAATTCCTTCAATTTTAGCAATCATTCTAGGGAAATCCAACACTTCATGGTCTAAATCTTTGCAACAGAGACAACTAGGTCTTCCACTAGGGGATTCCTTATAAAGATGTCTTAGTCATTTGCAACTATAACAGAGGGTTAATCCTCTCTTTCTTTTAAATGATCCCCAACCTCTTATGTATTGCACACTAGGGTCATGGTAGCTAGCCTGCAAAAAAATCTTTTGAGGATATTGCATCCACTTGTTAGTCCAAACATTCTTTCTATGCATAGGTATCACATATCTATCAGATCTATTCATATCAAAATTTCTTTCATCTATTAATTCCCTAGTTTTCAAGCTAGTACAGAGTCTATCAAAGATACCTAAATCCATGTTGTTGAAGAAAAAATTTCCACTTATCTTACTTCTACAGAGCACAAAGCTTTCAGATCTAAGAACTTTTAACTATTTTTACCTTTATCGGAGCACTGAGATTACAGATCTTACCTCTTTTCTGCATATCTGACCTTTCTTCATAAACTTCCACTTTTATTTTTCCTTAGAGAACAAAGCATTCATATCTTTCTTCCTTTATTTGGATCTGACCTTCTCTTTTTAGTACAGAGCTCTTCAGATCAAGTAGAATATTGCGTGCTAGGGCACAGATTTATGCATAGAGCTTCCATAATTTCAGGATGAATCTTTGCACAAAGCTTCTTCTTGCTTAGATCCCAACAATCACAATTTCATCTCCTGGCAACATAACCATTTGTTGGCACAGGGGAAGACCCAAGGTTCAACGCTACAACAACACACCAATAAAACCCTAACTACCGGCCCTTTCGGCAACACCTGCGAAGAATATGAAGTCTCACCCGAGGTAGAGTTAGGGGTGGTTGAAAGACTCAGGTGTCTACAACCTTATATGGGACACAGCTCTATGATTACAATGCTTATCAAGCACTTTAGCATAGATCATTCATCAATATTCAATCCTTATTATACTTCATAGATGGCACAGAGCATCGCAATATTTACTTAGATCTAAGATAATTCAACACTTAGCAATAGTAAAATAGATCAAATCCTGGATATCAACACTAATCATCATTGTACATGTCATATCTAACATACATACATCCAAGAAGCACAAAACATTGAGAGATCTATGTATCTATCACTTAGAAAAATAGGAATAAACACATTAGTCAAAGCACAAAGAATAACACACATATTTACGTGGTTCACCCCCTCCCCGGGGCTACGTCCACCAACTCTTCTTTTTTATTAGCTTCAGTCAATCAGGTTACAGCAAAAATCTATCAAAATCCTACTCGACATAGGACATGATATCTGCGTGCACCTCGCCAGATCCTCCTTCCCCAAGTAGTTTCTAGCACAAAGCCTCCTTATGATCTGTGCACTTAGCACTTACAATACTTGCACTCAGCTCCACAAGTCAATCACACAGATCACTTTTAGCACTAAGCCCATTAACCACTTAGTCTCTCTTTCACACACCAACCCCCTTACTTACATCGCCTAGCTACTTATTTATACATTACAAAAGTGGGCCTAAGTGTGGATAAACCCACGAGTTGACATCCCTTTCCCATTACATTATCTCAAAAACCCAAAAAGGACCCATAGTGGGCCGAGATCTCATGATCTCTGCTTCGTCTTGCGTGCCTTCTTCGACTGGCTGTCGAAGTCCCAAAAACGGTCACATATGACCAAGTATCTCCCAAAACTTGGTCAAGGGCCAACAAACTCTAATAAGAGATATGTACTCCTGGTCATAAGGGATAAAGATGTCGGGACATCCGACACTTTCCAAGGATGTGATCCTTCTCATAAGAAAGAACTAATTGATATTATTTCTAGGTATGATGATATTTTTCAGGAACCAGATGGATTACCTCCTAAG